>JAAMPC010000164.1:0-66245 GCA_016771965.1 Brassica carinata
GGCAGCAGCAGCAAAGTCTGTGAGTTCATCCATTCAAAGCTTGGACTCATAGAACTCACATCTAAATGACTTTCTATCATGGAGACCACTCTTTTTCCTTGGTGTGTTTTGTCCCACTGGGTTTTGCACATCAAGGTTTTAATGAGGAAGTTCTTCATGATTCCAAGCTTGACTGGTTCCCAAAGTCAAGCGAGGGGAGATGTTTAAAATTTCTAAGAATCTTAAGCCATAGAAAGAGATTAACCAGAGATTTGATGAATAGTGAAGGAGACTTAAGAGATTAAGAGAGAAGATTATGAGATTAAACTTTAAGGATCATTTCTAAATAGTGAGAGAGACTGATATTCATTGCATAGTCGACATAAAGTCGAGGTTACATATATATAAGAGCCGGATACAAGGGACAAGAAAGGTGAAGCATGTGAAGTCAACCAGAGGACATTCAACTGACCATACCAGCTCTCACACGTTCTGGTCATTGCCTTGACTCGACAGCCTGGCACAGCCTGAGACGGCGCCTCCTTCTTCCTTTTTACGGTCACAAGCCTCAGTAACAATGCAAGGTCACCACACTCTTTTACCATTACCGGGTAAGTTTCTTTCACCTCATTTGGTGGAAGTGATCCATGTATCGGACTGTGCGGCCTTATGCGACCTTATGCGGACATGATCACTTCCATCAACCTTCTCAAATAGCTTCCTCACTTCATTCCTTCAGCCCTTACTTCATGTAACCCTTCTTAGCATCATACTCAGCACAATGCTCTTCTCATCTCAACACTCCCCTCAAGCTTGACCATATGAAGCAAGTCAAGCTTGGACATGAGATCTTCCTCATTAAAACCTCACCAAGGAAAACCCATTGGGACAAAACCTTGATGAGGAAAAAGTAAAGATCTCATGACTAAAGGATCAGCTCTTCTTCTGCCCAAGATCAATGAGACCAGCGGATGTGAATGGACTCCATTGTCTTCTGCGCTGCTTTGAAACACATCAGCCAGCTGGTCTTCACTTCTGGTGTAACAAGGTAAGATCACTCAAGCACTATCATCTCCCTTACTTTGTGGCAGTCAACTTCAATATGCTTGGTTCTCTCATGGAAGACAGAGTTGGATGCAATGGATTGCAGCCTGGTTGTCACAGTGCATAGTCATGGAAGTAGTCTGATCAATCTCAAGTGCAGTATCCCTTTGATCCAAACCAGCTCGTTTGTCAGCTGGCTTATCTCAGCTTCTGCACTTGAACATGAAACCACCTTCTGCTGCTCTTCCAAGTAACTAAGTTCCCACCAATGAATGTGCAATAGCCAGTAGTTGATCTTCTATCTGATCTATCTCCTGCCCAATCTGCATCACAATAGCCCACCACTTCTGTGTTCTGTTGCAACCCATCCACACACCAAGGTCTTGTTCCCATTCAGATACATAAGCAATCTTTTACCATCGCCATGATGCTCCTTTGGAACTTGCATATGCTGGCTCACCTGATTCACAGCAAAGCAAATATCAGGTCTAGTGATGGTCAAATAGATTAGCACCCACTAGCTTTCTATAAAGCTTTGGATCATGAAATGGCTTGTGTCTTCAAGCTCCCCTCGTGGAACCTTATACCCATCTTCCATGGGCATTTTGTCTCTATAAGCACCTGCATCTTTCAAAGATCAAGTGTATATTTCCTTTGAGAATGAACAAGCCTTCCTTAGCTCTACATAACTCAATGCCAGGAAGTATTTCATTTCTCCCAAATCTTTAATCTCAAACACAGATTTAAGAATTCCTTGGTAGCCTTGATACCATCTTTATCACTACCAGTGATGATGATATCATCAACATACAGAAGAACAATAATACCTGCTGGTGTGACAAAGTGAAGAGGGTGTGATCAAGCTCAGACTTCCTGAATCCTCTTCCATTCAAGGTAGAGCTAAGTTTGTGATACCAAGCTCTAGGGTTGCTTAAGCCGTGAATAGCTTTCTTTAGCCTCAAGACATTTCCCTTCTTCACTAAGTGTTCAAGACCAGGAGGTGGATGCATATAAACCTCATCTTCAAGTCTCCTTGTAGGAAAGCATTCTTCACATCCATTTGCCAGAGATCCCTCAGGTTCACAGCCAAAGAGAGCAATCCGTAGTATATGGAGCTTGGCAACAGGTGCAAATGTATCAATGTAGTCTTCTCCATAAGTTTGAGTAAAACCCCTTGCTACCAGCCTTGTCTTGCGCCTATCTATCTTCCCATTTGGAAGATACTTGATAGTGAAGATCCATCTAGAACACAGCTCTCTTTCCTTTTGGTAAGGCACTCTCATACCATGTATCATTCTTGATCATAGCATCAGCCTCAGCATTAACAGAATCCCTCCATTCTTGTATCAGCATTGCCTCTTCATAGCTTCTTGGGACATAGCTCTCATCTAAGCTCACTTGAAAGGCATAATGCTCTTCTGGATATTGAGCAAAGGAGCACACAGCTTGAGAAGGATGCTCCACAGCCTGGGCATTGTAGTACACTCGTGTTTACCCAGTTGGAAGGATTTTTATCCGTGTGCTTCTCCTCAAAACTGGTACTGGTGATTGTTGTTGTTCACTTTGCACACCTTGCATTTCATCCTCTGTGCTTGCACTTGCACTTCTTCTTGAACCTCACTCGGATCAGAATCTTCTTGATGATCTCTAGACTCCGCCTGAATCACCACCTTGATCATGAAAGCTAGAGCTCTCTTGACCACTTGAACTCTCTCCCATTCCTTGGTTAAGAGTTTCTGATTCACTGCCCCCTCATGATCAAGGGTGGGGATATGAATATTATCAGTAGCAGCACTCCCTTGGACACCATCAGCAGCAGTAGTAGCGCCCTTCCTGGTCTACTTCCTCCTTTGGCCTTGGTTCATATTAATCCCAAATTCTCCAAGATGTCCTCAAATCTGGCTCTATCAAGTTAAATCCTTCAGATCTTCCTGGTTCTTTTCTTCATAGTAGCCCCTCTCTTCTACAAACTTCACTTCTCTTGAGACCATTACCTCCTAGTGTCTTCATCATAGCATTTGTATCCTTTCTGACTTGAGGAGTATCCAATAAACGGCTTTGGTGCTCTTGGCTTCAAGCTTGTTTCTCAATTCACCAGGAACCATGACATAGCAAAGACACCCAAAGACCTTGAGATGAGTAAGTACTGGCTTGTACTTGTTGAGAACCTCAAATGGCGACTTCCCATGCAACACCGAGTAGGTGTTCGGTTAATCAAGTAACAGCAGTAACCACAGCATCACTCCAGAATCTTTTAGGAACATTGGCCTGAAACATCATGGATCTTGCAACTTCCATTAAGTGCCTGTTCTTCCTCTCCAGCCCTTTGCTTTTGGAGTATAAGGACAACTAGTCTGATGAAGAATGCCACTCGAGATAGGTGTTCCTTGAATGCATTGCCGTGTACTCTCCTCCATTATCAGACCTGAAAATCTTGATCTTGGCTTGATAATGGTTAGTCACATATGATTGAAAATTTTTAAATGCATCAAGCACCCTATCTTTGGTTGGAATTAAAGTTAACCAGGTGTATTTGGATTTTTCATCAATGAAAGTGACATAATATTTCTGATTTTCCCTAGATAAGCAAGGAGCAGTCCAAACATCAGAGTGCACAAGATCAAAACACTTATCATAGATAGTAGAAGAGTTTGGGAAAACAGTTTTACAATGCTTGCCTAAAATGCAAGCTTCACAATCATTATTCTCAAAAGAAACACCTGCAACATCAGTTTTAAAGCCTTATTATGAGGGTGTCCTAGTCTAGCATGCCACAATGCATTTTGCTAAGACTAGTAGAAACAGAAGAAAAGAGCAACTAAAATTTGAAACAGCAACAGCAGAATTCAGATTCTCAAGAACATAAAGATCTCCTTTGGTTTCCCACTTCCCAGCACCTTGCTACTCTCAATATCCTGAAATTTCACACTGTTAGGACTGAAAATGACATTACAATTTAGATCAGTAGCACACTTTTCACAGATAATAAATTAGAAGTGAAATCAGGCATATAAAGAGCTTTAGAGTCTTTATCAAACAGCTTGAGTTTTCCTATTCCTTTGATAGGAATTTTAGCACCATTGCTATCATCACATTGCCATGGGCAGGCTCAATGCTAGTGATCAGCTTAGTGTCACTAATCATATGATGAGATGCACCAGAATCAACAATGAGGGGTTTATATGAACATGGAGATGACTTAGCAAGATGAGCAAGAATATTAGATGGCTTATATGTATGAGCAGAATCATATGCATGATCAATCCTATCAATATCACAATTTCTAAGATGATCATGTATGTTTCCTAAGCTATCAGTACTTTCGCAATCATGGATGCACCAAAGAGTACCCAAAGGTGTTACCATTATCCTTGAAGAGCTTGATGAGAGCATCCAAGTCTGATCTCTTCAAGTACTCTCCATCATTGTTGCTCCTTGAGCTAGAACCACCAGTGTAAGCCACTAAGGACTTCCCATTGTCCACCTCTACCTCTTGAGTCTTGTTTGAGCTTGCACCACCAGTAACCTCTCCCAAATGTGCCTTGCCTCCTTGTTGAATTTAGCCGGCTTCAAATGTGGGTGAAGGATCCAGCATTGACTCTTCTTGTGTCCTTGCTTCTTGCAATGATCACAGTTTCCATTGAACTTCTCATACTTCCCATGCACTGCCTTATTAGCTTGTGATACTTCTCCTTGCTCAGCGTGTGATGCCTGATTTGCCAAAGCCAGCTCCTTTCCCTTCTTGCCAAACAATCCCATGGAACCATGCTCCTTTTGGATCCGAGCACACACTTCTTCCAAGTCAGGCAGTGTATCATCCCTCAGCATATGTTGAATGAGACCTCCATAGGCTGGATTTAAGGTGAGTAGCACCCAAACACCTTGTCTTGCTCTCTCCTTTTGTTGAGCTCATCAGCATTAGTAGTACTTGGCCTCAGCATCTCTAGTTCTGACCATAAAGCCCTGAACTTTCCCAAATGCTTCTCAAAGTCCATGTCCTCTTGCACCAGGTTGTTGAGCGCTTGCTTCACTTCAAACACTCTGCTCAGATTTGATGTATTCCCATACACCTTCTTCATGTGTCCCACAACTCCGCGGTTTCACAATAGCTGTAAGCTTCCATCAGATTTTGATCCAAAGATGCAAGAAGAGCTGAGAGCACAATACACTCCTCTTGTTGCCATTTCTCAAGCATCACTTGAGTCCTCTTGAACATCCTCACCTTGAGTGATAAGCTTTGGAGCTTCTCCGGTTGTGATGTGTTTCACAACCCTGCTTCCAACAGCATTCCTGGCCATCCTTGACCACCAAGATAGTTATTTCCCTTGAAAGTAGCAGCAACCTTCATGTAGACTCCACCACCTTCCATTGCTTGAGAAAAGACTTCAACTTGTATCAACACACCACACAAGTTGATAAAGTTCTGACTTTCAGATTAAATCTTGCGGCTTCAAAGAGACTTCACCTTTAGCTCCCAAACACCAAACACTCCAAAGATCTGAACTTTAAGTTTGAATCTTCAATACAACCTCAAAGCTTCCACTTTAGAATCCTTCTTCTTCACGCAAACACCACCAAGCTCTTGATAACACCAGAAAGCTTTAGCCACCAACAGGAACCAACTTAAGAACAGATCTCAAAGAACAAACACCAACAGCCACGAAACAAGTTTCTCTCAGATCTAGCACCACCAATCTTCAAGAACACACCACGAAAGGCAGTAAGAACACAGGTTGAAAAGCCAACCTGGCTCTGATACCATAAAATTTCTAAGAATCTTAAGCCATAGAAGAGATTAACGGAGATTTGATGAATAGTGAAGGAGACTTAAGAGATTAAGAGAAGATTATGAGATTAAACTTTGGGATCATTTCTAAATAGTGAGAGACTGATATTCATTGCATAGTCTGACATAAGGTCGAGGTTACATATATATAAGAGCCTGGATGGGTTTTCTACTTAAAGATAAGGTGAAGCATGTGAAGTCAACCAAGGGAAGAAGGCAACATTCAAACTGACCAATACCAGCTCTCACACGTTCTGGTCATTGCCTTGACTCTGACAGCCTGGCACAGCCTGTCAGGCAGCCCTCCTTCTTCCTTTTAGCGGTCCACAAGCCCTCAGTAACAATGCAAGGTCACCACACTCTTTTACCATTACGGGTAAGTTTCTTTCACCTCATTTGGTGGAAGTGATCCATCATCGGTTGTCTGCCTTATGCTGACGCCTTGTACGGACATGATCACTTCCATCAACCTTCTCAAATAGCTTCCTCACTTCATTCCTTCAGCCCTTACTTCATGTAACCCTTCTTAGCATCATACTCAGCACAATACTCTTCTCATCTCAACAGTGTTGAGATGAAGAAGAAAGCAGATGTTGATATGAAGAAGAGATGAGCACAGGTTTGAAGAGAGAAGTAAAGTCTGTCCCATTACAACTCTCCTATTGTAACCTAGCTTGGATTGCAAGTCAAGGAAGGTAACCTGTGTCCCAAAGACATGCCTCATGAGCCAAAGAGACGTTGGGGGTTTGGTTGACCAGCTGCAGAGTTTGAATGGATTTAAATAAAGATCACATGTTACCATAAGATCTGTTTGTTGAGGGACCACATCCTATCTCTCCACCGTGTGTGTTGTCCTCTTGCTTATTATTTTACTCTTTTGCTTGTCTTTTTATGTTAGGCAAGTTGCATATATTGTAAACATCGAATGAATTAATCTAGAATTATTCTCCTTCTCTCTCTCAATTTGAAATCCACTCTCTCTCTTCCTCTCTCTCTCTTGTTCTTCATGTTCTTGAGTTTCCAGCAGTACTTTCTTGAGTTTCCAGCAATAAACTACCTATAAATCTCTTATTCTCACATGATGCTCTTTTGGAACTTGCATATGCTGGCTCACCTGATTCAGCAAAGCAAATATCAGGTGTAATGGTCAAATAGATTAGCTTACCCACTAGCTTTCTATAAAGCTTTGGATCATGAAATGGCTTGCTGTCTTCAAGCTCCCCTCACGTGGAACCTTATACCCATCTTCCATGGGCATTTTGGCTGTCTTTCCTCCATAAGCACCTGCATCTTTCAAAAGATCAAGTGTATATTTCCTTTGAGAAATGAATAAGCCTTCCTTAGCTCTACATAACTCAATGCCAAGGAAGTATTTCATCTTTCCCAAATCTTTAATCTCAAACACAGATTTAAGGAATTCCTTAGTAGCCTTGATACCATCTTTATCACTACCAGTGATGATGATATCATCAACATACACAAGAAGAACAATACCTGCTGGTGTGACAAGTGTGAAGAGGGTGTGATCAAGCTCAGACTTCCTGAATCCTCTTCCATTCAAGGTAGTGCTGAGTTTGTGATACCAAGCTCTAGGTGATTGCTTAAGGCCGTAGATAGCTTTCTTTAGCCTCAAGACATTGCCCTTCTTCACTATGTGCTCAAGACCAGGAGGTGGATGCATATAAACCTCATCTTCAAGTTCTCCTTGTAAGAAAGCATTCTTTACATCCATTTGCCAGAGATCCCTCTCAAGATTCACAGCTAGAGAGTACAATCGAATGGTATGGAGCTTGCAGGTGCAAATGTATCAATGTAGTCCTCTCCATATGTTTGAGTAAAACCCCTTGCTACCAGCCTTGTCTTGCTTTATCTATCTGTCCATTTGGAAGATACTTGATAGTGAAGATCCACCTACTAGACACAGCTCTCTTTCCTTTTGGCAAAGCACTCTCATACCATGTATCATTTTTGATCATAGCATCAGCCTCAGCATTAACAGAATCTCTCCACTTTGTATCAGCATTGCCTCTTCATAGCTTCTTGGGACATAGCTTTCATCTAAACTTACTTGAAGGCATAATGCTCTTCTGGATATTGAGCAAAGGAGCACACAGCTTGAGAAGGATGCTCCACAGCCTGGGCATTGTAGTACACTCTCGTGTTTACCCAGTTGGAAGGATCCTTCCTTATCCGTGTGCTTCTCCTCAAAACTGGTACTGTTGCTTGTTGTTGTTCACTTTGCACACCTTGCATTTCATCCTCCTGTGCTTGCACTTGCACTTCTTCTTGAACCTCACTCGGATCAGAATCTTCTTGATGATCTCTAGACTCCACGCCTGAATCACCACCTTGATCATGAAAGCTAGAGCTCTCTTGACCACTTGAACTCTCTCCCATTCCTTGGTTAAGAGTTTCTGATTCACTGCCCCCCTCATGATCAAGGGTGGGGACATGAATATTATCAGTAGCAGCACTCCCTTGGACACCATCAGCAGCAGTAGTAGCCCTTCCTGGTCTACTTCCTCCACTTTGGCCTTGGTTCATATTAATCCCAAGGTTCTCCAAGATTGTCCTCAAGATACTGGCTCTATCTGAAGTTAAATCCTTCAGATCTTCCTGGTTCTTTTCTTCATAGTAGCCCCTTTCTTCTACAAACTTCACTTCTCTTGAGACCATTACCCTCCTAGTGTCTTCATCATAGCATTTGTATCCTTTCTGACTTGAGGAGTATCCAATAAACATAGCTTTGGTGCTCTTGGCTTCAAGCTTGTTTCTCAATTCACCAGGAACCATGACATAGCAAAGACACCCAAAGACCTTGAGATGAGTCAGTACTGGCTTGTACTTGTTGAGCACCTCAAATGGCGACTTCCATGCAACACAAGAGTAGGTGTTCGGTTGATCAAGTAACAAGCAGTAACCACAGCATCACTCCAATCTTTTAGGAACATTGGCCTGAAACATCATGGATCTTGCAACTTCCATTAAGTGCCTGTTCTTCCTCTCAGCCACTCCATTTTGCTGTGGAGTGTAAGGACAACTGGTTTGATGAAGAATGCCACTCGAGATAGGTGTTCCTTGAATGCATTGCCGTGTACTCTCCTCCATTATCAGACCTGAAAATCTTGATCTTGGCTTGATAATGGTTAGTCTATATGATTGAAAATTTTTAAATGCATCAAGCACCCTATCTTTGGTTGGAATTAAAGTTAACCAGGTGTATTTGGATTTTTCATCAATGAAAGTGACATAATATTTCTGATTTTCCCTAGATAAGCAAGGAGCAGTCCAAACATCAGAGTGCACAAGATCAAAACACTTATCATAGATAGTAGAAGAGTTTGGGAAAACAGTTTTACAATGCTTGCCTAAAATGCAAGCTTCACAATCATTATTCTCAAAAGAAACACCTGGCAACATCAGTTTTAAAGCCTTATTATGAGGGTGTCCTAGTCTAGCATGCCACAATGCATTTTGCTAAGACTAGTAGAAACAGAAGAAAGAGCAACTAAAATTTGAAACAGCAACAGCAGAATTCAGATTCTCAAGAACATAAAGATCTCCTTTGGTTTCCCACTTCCCAGCACCTTGCTACTCTCAATATCCTGAAATTTCACACTGTTAGGACTGAAAATGACATTACAATTTAGATCAGTAGCACATTTCTTCACAGATAATAAATTAGAAGTGAAATCAGGCATATAAAGAGCTTTAGAGTCTTTATCAAACAGCTTGAGCTTTCCTATTCCTTTGATAGGAATTTTAGCACCATTTGCTATCATCACATTGCCATGGGCAGGCTCAATGCTAGTGATCAGCTTAGTGTCACTAATCATATGATGAGATGCACCAGAGTCAACAATGAGAGGTTTATATGAACATGGAGATGACTTAGCAAGATGTGCAAGAATATTAGATGGCTTATATGCATGAGCAGAATCATATGCATGATCAATCCTATCAATATCACAATTTCTAAGATGATCATGTATGCTTATTACACTATCAGTACTAGCAATCATGGATGCACCAAAGGAGTACCCAAAGGTGTTACCATTATCCTTGAAGAGTTTGATGAGAGCATCCAAGTCTGATCTCTTCAAGTACTCTCCATCATTGTTGCCTCTTGAGCTAGAACCGCCAGTATAAGCCACTAAGGACTTCCCATTGTCAACTTCCATCTCCTGATTCTTGCTTGAGCTTACGCCACCATTAGCCTCTCCCAAATGTGCCTTTGCCTCCTTGTTGAACTTGGCCGGTTTCAAATGTGGGTGAAGTATCCAGCATTGACTCTTCTTGTGACCTTGCTTCTTGCAATGATCACAGTTTCCATTGAACTTCTCATACTTCCCATGTACTGCCTTGTTAGCTTGTGATACCTCTCCTTGCTCAGCGTGTGATGCCTGATTTGCCAAAGCCAGCTCCTTTCCCTTCTTGCCAAACAATCCCATGGAACCATGCTCCTTTTGGATCCGAGCACACACTTCTTCCAAGTCAGGCAGTGTATCATCCCTCAGCATATGTTGAATGAGACCTCCATAGGCTGGGTTTAAGGTGAGTAGCAGCCCAAACACCTTGTCTTGCTCCCTCCTTTTGTTGAGCTCATCAGCATTAGTAGTACTCGGCCCAGCATCTCGCTCTGACCATAAAGCTCTGAACTTTCCCAAATGCTTCTCAAAGTCCATGTCCTCTTGCACCAGATTGTTAAGCGCTTGCTTCACTTCAAACACTCTGCTCAGATTTGATGTATTCCCATACACCTTCTTCAATGTGTCCCACAACTCCTTTGCGGTTTCACAATAGCTGTAGGCTTCCATCAGATTCTGTTCCAAAGATGCAAGAAGAGCTGAGAGCACAATGCACTCCTCTTGTTGCCATTTCTCAAGCGCATCACTTGAGTCCTCTTGAACATCCTCACCTTGAGTAATAAGCTTTGGAGCTTCTCCAGTTGTGATGTGTTTCAACAACCCTTTGCTTCCGACTGTTAAATGAGAAGCCAATGTCCATTCTTAAAGCCATAGCAAGGATTCAAGAAGACTCCAACCAGCATGGGATACTTGGCTTAGCAACAACAAGGCTGTCCATCTTGTGCCTTAAGAGAAGGTGCTAAAGAGGCTGATCAGAAGGTTGTAAAGTCCCCCCACCAAGTTGGAGACTCAAGAAGACAATGCAGTGGCTGCTGTGAAAAGGAATGGAGTGAGAGATTCAAGTCCACAAGCCAAGAAGGCAGACACTCCTCACCAACATTCCACAAATATGCAAGGGGAGTAACCAGTTCAATCTTTGAGTTTAAGTTTGAATGGTTTATGCCTTGAGAATTGATGCAAGTATTTATGCATTGTTTGAATCAGGTACTTGGAGCTCATAATGGAGAGTCTGGTCGTGGATCAAACCCTTTGATGATGGCAGGAGGTCAGAAGAAAGGGAGACAAAGAACCAGCCACATGGAGAGTTCCAGCAGCTTTGAGTGTGAAGCAAGGAAGGCATTGGTGCCTGACTTGCCATTGAGTAAGGCCATGATCCAGAGTCTAAGGACTCCACCATGAGTCATCTGAGTTCCTTAGACTCACTGGCCAATCCCTAGGCATTGTTGAACTCTACTCTTTTTCCCACTAAGTGTTGGTTTTATCCCATGAGGTTTTCCACACTTAGGTTTTAATGAGGAGCTTCTTCATGTTCCAAGCTTGTCCAAGGATCTATGGTCAAGCTTGAGGAGGAGTTTGGAATGAAGATAAATAAATCTGGAGCTGATGAGAGATCAAGCAAAACCAGAGCAAGCAAATGAAGCATCCAGAACAGGCAGATTTGAATCTGTTTGTACAGTCTTAGAGTGCAAGTAACAGAGTGTCTTGGAAGTCAAGGCAAGTGGGAAACTCGTCCAGCTGAGTCTTCTGAAGCAGATTTGAAGTTTAAAAGGGTATCAGACCGTTGGAGAGAGTTTAGGCAAGTTTGGAATTAAATAGAGTAAAAGTCACATGTGCATAAGAGGATGAGCCTGCTGTCACATTCACTCAACCAACTGTGCCCATCTCTCCCTCCTGTCACTCTCACTCCCTCTGGTCGAGATTCACCTTGGCTGCATCCTCCTGGCTCCATTAGAAACCCCACAATAATATTAGTTTAGTAGATTTGTACTTTATGATTTGTTTAATACCTTGCAAGTTGTAATCTGGCTATAAAGCCACCATTGTACACAATTTGTAACCTCAAGCAAAGAGGAGTTCTCTTTCTTCATTTTCTCTGGTTCCAAACTCTCAGACTCTCAATCTCTCTATTCTCTCTTGTTACTCACGAAATTACTCTCTTGGATACTCACTGAAACTCTCATACTCTCTTACTCTCAATTGCTTACTCTTTGATTCTCTCTTAGTCTTTTACTCTCTCCATCTCTTACACTCGCCCATACTCTGTTTCTATTACTCTCTCACATCATATTGACTCTTTTCTCACATGGTATCAGAGCTTTAAGCTCCTGAAAACCAGAAACACTTCCATAAATCATTTCTTTCAAATCTCTCTTTAAAACTCTGTTTCTGTTCATCCTTGTATCCTCTGGTCCAAAGCTTTTCCAAGGGAAGAAGCTCACCAGAACTCAAGATAAAGGAGTACTTTAGTTTCTGGAACTCAAGAGGCTTAAGCTCAGTCCAGCAAGCCTCACCAATGTTCAGTTTCAAGCTCAGCTTCTTGCAAACCAGTGGGTGCTCTCTATTATCCATTGGTCCAAAATCTCCAAGATGAAGAAGACAGGAGTTGGGGCGATTCCAGTGAAGCTCAAATGTCCAAACAATCATCTATGGGTCATAATTATGAAGAAAAACCCAGGAGGCAGTGATGTTTGGAGCCATATCTCAAATGAAGCTCAATGGCAAATCTGCAAAAGTTCTGCTCATGGTGATGAATGGCGACCAGAAGCTCTTTCTCTATCCAAGGAAGCTGGAGGAGGGGAGGCCACAATACATTCTAAGTAAGCCCCATGGGCTGGAGGTTCAAGAAACCAGCTCAGGTTTCTTGTTTGTAGCATGACCTCCTTTCTTTTTATGAGCATTGTGTATTGACTTGGATTTATCTATCCTCTGTCTTAGGAAAGTTATTAAACTTGCTTAAGTTGTCTAGATGAATCTCTGGTTTGTTTGGTATTCTTGGGACAGGTTCAAGTTGCTAGAGTTGTTGAACCTAGTTTCTGTCCCATGATACTTATGATGTTTGTGTTATCTCTGGTCTAAGTGAGTTGCTTAGTATCAGCTTCTGTCTTGTTGCATTGCTAAAGGTCTAGGAGAGTTTCCTGATCTTGTACTGTATTCATGTGTTGCATAAAGAGATTGATGAGTTGTCTAGTCTCTGTGCTTGTCATTAAAATTGATAAAATAGCCTAATTGCCTTGTTATTGATGAGTTATCATACCTGAGCAGTTAGTGATGTTTTTGTGCATGGAGTTGAACTGAATGAGTTGTTTAGATTCTTCTGTCCATTGCATTTTTTTCTCAAAAACATTGGGATCAGACTTGGTGAGTTATCAAGGGCTGATCCTAGTGTGTGTGGTCTGATTCTTGCTGGAGTTTGAGTGATGTTTCAGGTACACAAGTGTTGTTCTTTGTCCATCATCAAATCAAGACAAAGAAGAAGATTTTGCCCATGCTGTTCAGAGCCTACACATGATGTATATTCCTGACCATGGAGAGATTGTTGGAGAAGAGGTCAGATGGTAATAAGTCTTGGTTGAGCCAGAACACGGCTGTCCTTTGAAGATACCTCAAGGAGGATTGATGGAGAGGCAGACCAGAAGTTGACCAACATCCACCAGGCTGGATCTTCTCATACCTTGTGTGTAGAACCGGTTGAATTAAGCGCAGCCTGTTTGGGTGTTGAGCTCCTGGTTCAAGAGACACACAAGGAAGAATGGTGGTGTAAGGCATTGGAGCAGAGACCAAGGGTGGATCAGTTGGCTTAAGCGCAGGTGTTGGTACTGTTGTGCTCCTGGTTCAAGTTCAGTATTGCTCACTTCCAAGCTTGGTCCTTCACTTATACTCTCCGGATCAAGCTTGAGGAGGGGTAATGGAGAGCATTCCTGAAGGTTCAAGTCGTCTATTTCCTCACCAGAGATCAGAAATGTGAGAGAATATGAGATTTAGTTGAATCTGAATGAAGAACATTGCAAGAGAGAGAGAGAGAGTTGCGAGATTGAGAGAGAGAGATAAATGGGAAACATATTTGCTTGATTCATTTAGGGTAAGCATACAACATTAATATAGGCCAGAGATGTCACAACTAGACAAGAAAGAAACTAATAAACTAATCAAGCCCTAGAGAAATAATAAACAAAGAAGCGGGACCACAGGCGGGACCAGCGGCTGTGTGCAGGCAGACCAGGCTGAGAATGACATGTCCCAATGGTTGTCTAGGCCTTGCAACCTTCACCATTCACGTGAGCCATGTCCCCAACGTTCATATTGCCTAAGGTAAATCAAGGTAAGATGCTTCTGGTCTGATTAAGCTAATTCAAACTCATTCTCCACTTCCTTTGCTTGCAAGTCATGTTGAGTGCCCTAGGTTGTACGGACAGACTTGATGATCAAGGTAACTTCAAGAATGATCCTCTTACTCTCTTGCTTCTTCTCATGCTTTGCTTCAGCTCTTCTTGTAAAGATACTTCATCTCTTTGTTGCTTCATGTCAACACTCCCCTCAAGCTTGACCATAGGGACTGGTCAAGCTTGGAACTCATGAAGCATTCCCTCATTAAAACCTTTACTTGGAAAAACCACTTGGGATAAAACCAAGCAAAGGAAAAGAGTAGAACACTTCATGGCAAGAGGATCAGTGACAAGTAAGGTTTATGAGTCCAAGCTTAGGATGAATGAACTCACAAACTTTGTTGCTGGCGGCCTTGGTGAAGATGTCAGCTAGTTGATCTTCACTTTTAGTGTAGCATGGAAGTATCACTTGCTGCTCTACTGCTTGTCTCACCTTGTGGCAATCTACTTCTATATGCTTTGTCCTCTCATGGAATACTGAATTGGAGGCAATGTGTATTGCTGCCTGATTATCACAGTGCATGGTCATTGGTGTGGTGATCTCTATCCCCAAATCTTTTAGCAGCCCCTGATCCATATAAGCTCACTTGTGAGCTTCCTCGTGATCTATATTCTGCTTCAGCACTTGAACAAGACACCACCTTCTGCTTCTTACTTTTCCATGTGACCAGATTCCCTCCAATAAAGGTACAATAGCCAGTGGTTGATCTCCTATCAATTCTGTCTCCAGCCCAATCAGCATCACAATATCCAACAACTTCAGTGTTCTTGTTGCATGCCATCCATATGCCTTGACCAGGTGCCTCTCTTAGATACCTTAAAATCCTCTCCACCATGTTCCAATGATGCACCTTAGGAGCTCCCATGTGTTGGCTTACTTGGTTCACAGCAAAGCATACATCAGGTCTGGTGATTGTTAGATAGATCAGCTTGCCCACCATTCTTCTATACTTCTTGACATCATCAAATGGAGTAGATTCATACTCCCTCTGACACCTTGTAACCTTCTTCCAAAGGAGTCTTGGCTTGTCTACTTCAAGGTTTCCTGCCTCATTTAAAATATCAAGTGTGTACTTCCTTTGAGATAAAAATAGCCCCTCTTTAGAGCGATTTCAATCCCAAGGAAGTACTTCAACTCTCCCAAGTCTTTGATATCAAAAGCATTTTTAAGAAAGGTTTTAGTTGAGAGAATACCTTCCTTGTTGCTACCAGTGATAATAATGTCATCCACATAGACTAGGATCACCACAATACCTTGCTTGCTGGTTAGAGTGAAGAGAGTGTGATCAGCTTCTGTTTGACAAATCCTCTCCCATTTAGTGTGGTGCTCAGCTTATGATACCAGGCCCTTGGGGATTGCTTCAAACCATAGATTGCCTTCTTTAATCTAAGAACATTTCCAGGTTTCACCATGTTCTCAAGACCAGGGGTGGCCTCATGTAGACTTCATCTTCTAATTCTCCTTGGAGGAAGGCATTCTTCACATCCATCTGCCATAAATCCCACTTTCGAGGTTGACAGCAAGAGACAAGATGATCCTTATAGTATGAAGCTTGGCCACTGGTGCAAATGTGTCTAGATAATCTTCACCATACACTTGAGTGTATCCTCTTGCAACTAGTCTTGTCTTTCTCCTTTCTGGTTTCCATTAGCCAGGTATTTTATTGTGAAGATGAGCCTGCTTGTCACAGCTTTCTTGCCTTTAGGAGCTCAGTTTCAAACCATGTACCATTCCTTTCCATGGCTTATCTCATCTCCTACTGATGCTTTCCACTCCTTATGTTGCATAGCTTCTTCATATGTTTTGGGATATACTCCTCATCTAGCTCACTTAAGGACTTGATGCTCCTCTGGATATTGTGCAAGAACAGGTTGCACTAATTGGATGAGCTACTGCTTCAGCATTGAAGTAGACTCTTGTATTGATCCAGTTTGATGCTGGCTTTCTGTTCCTTGTACTTCTTCTCAAGGGTACTGTAGGCTGCTCAGGTTCAGGCTCATTTCAGTGCTTGGCGCCTCCTCTTGAGTATCAGCAGCTGGTTAGAGTGTCTCATCTTGATCATGAACCATTGAATTTTCTTGAGCTTGCGCGGAGCTGCTCAACACCACTTCACTGCCCCCTCAGGATCAGGATGAGGGACTTGGATTATTAGCACCAGGAGATGGTGCACTTTCTGGAACAGAATCCACCCTTGGTAGAGAAGGTATACTGACTCCCAGGCTCTCCATTACTCTCCTTAGGTTGTCTGCTCTCATCGGAGGCTGATTGAGAAAGATCTTTGAGCTCATCCCAACTCTTTCCATCATAGTAGCCTTTTGATTCTACAAATTTCACATCCCTTGAAATCAAGACTCTCGTCTCTGGTACAAAACATTTGTAGCCCTTTTGATGAGGAGAGTAGCCAATGAACTGCTCTTGTACTCATGCGCGGCTGTCTTTCTGACCTTCTGGTATTAACACAAAACAAAGACACCCAAACACGAAGTATGATCTATGGATGGTTTAGTTTTGTTCAGTACCTGATAAGGTGATTGATCTTGAAGGATCCTGGTAGGTATTCTATTGATCAGGTAACAAGCTGTAGGACTGCATCTCCCAATATCTTTTGGGCATACTGGTATGGAACATCATGCTCTGGCCACTTCCATGAGGTGTCTATTCTTCCTCTCAGCCACACCATTTTGTTGTGGTGTGTATGGACAGCTTGTTTGATGGATCATCCCATATTTGGCCAAGTGTTGTTTAAAAGCATTGCTGGTGTATTCTCCTCCATTATCTGATCTCAAAATTTTTATCTTGGCATTGAAATGGTTAGATACATAATTTTGAAAGTTTATGAAAGCTTCTAAGACCCTATCCTTAGATTGCATCAAAGTGATCCAAGTGTATTTTGATTTTTCATCAATAAATGTCACAAAATACTTATGATGCTCTCTAGATAAGCATGGAGCAGTCCATACATCAGAGTGAATCAGGTCAAAGCAATTTTCATAAATAGTACTTGATCTAGAGAAGACAGATTTGCAATGTTTTCCTAAGATACAAGCCTCACAATCACTTTTAAAGGAAATACTAGGCAACATGATGTTTAAGGCTCTAGAATGAGGATGTCCTAATCTAGCATGCCACAATACATCTTTAGGGAAATCAGAAACAGAATTTAAAGCATGAGATAAATCAGCAGCAAGCTTGGTGTCTTCAAGCAAGTATAAGTCAGCCTTGGTAACACCTTTGCCAAGCAACCTACTAGTTTCAATATCCTGAAAGTAGACATCATTAGGAGGAAGGTAACACTGCAATTCAAGTCATGAGTGGCTCTTTAACTGATAACAGGTTTGAGGTGAAACTAGGCATATAAAATGCTTTAGAGTTATTATTAAACAGCCTAAGATCACCTACTCCTGTAATTGGTACTCTTTTCACCATTAGCTATTGTAACATTTGAGGCAGGAACAATGTTTTTAATCAATTTCAAATCACTTATCATGTGGTGACTAGCTCCTGAATCAATTACTAATGGTTTTGTCATCCTAAACTTAGTTACTGCATTCAAGGAAGTACCACTAGCCATAGCATGTAAAGAGGTACCAAATGAGTTACCAGAGTTATCTTTGAGGAGTTTGATGAGGGCCTCAATGTCAGATCGCTTTATGGTCTCATCTTGATTGTTCCTAAGGCTGAACCACTGCTGCCCCTCCCTTGCCCTCATAAGTCTCACTAGTCTGGCGCATGCTGTGTGTAGATGGCTCACCAATATCACCAGAAGTTTGCTTTTCCATCATTGTATCCTGTCTTGAACTTGTGGCTTGAGGTGGGGATGAAGTATCCAGCACTTGTCTTTGCCATGGCCCTTCTTTTGCAATGATCACAGACCCACACCTTCTTGTCTTCTGGTTTGTAAGAACTCTTGTTTGCTGTTCCATCAGCCTGGTTGGCAGTACTAGGTCTTTCTTTCCTCCTCCAAAGAGACCCACTGCCCCTGTTCCTTTTGAATTTCGAGCATACCTCATCAAGGGAAGGTAGCTCCTTATTTCTCAGAATGTGCTTGATGAGATCACCATAACTTGATGGAGAGTGAGCAGTAAAGCAAAGACCTTATCTTGCTCTCTCTTTGGTTAAGCACATCCGGATTGGTTGTTGCTGGCCTGAGCATCTCAAGTTCTGCCCATAAAGATCTGAACTTTCCAAAATGCTTGTCAAAATCAGTGTCCTCGACTAAGAGTGTTGATAGCCCTCTTGACTTCAAAGACCCTACTAAGGTTGGATTTGTTTCCATACACCTTCTGAAGTGTGTCCCACAGCTCCTTGGAAGTTTCACACAGTAAGAGTAACCTTCTTGGAGAGGGGTCAAGGCTGTGCTGAAGGATGGACAACACCAGCAGATCCTCCTGACCTTTCTTCTGGCCAGCATCAGCAACAACAACTTCTTTGCCATCCTCTCCTAGAATGGTCTTTTTCTTGTGGCCTTCCTTCAACAATCTCCCAGAGTCCTCTGCCTCCAAGAGCTGTTTAGCAAGCCTTGCCCAGTGCAGATATGCCTTTGAGAGTGACTGGAATGACCACCATTTTGAGTTTTCTGCCATTTCCATCAAGAACAAGACAAGAACAGTTCAAGAACAGCAAGAACAGCTCAAGAACAGAGAAACCAGAGAAGGGAAAAGAAAGTTTTGAAAGAGAATCAGAGTGATTTTGTGCGGATTTGAGAGAAAAGAGTAAGAGAATTAGGTCTCAAGAGCTTGTTGCTCGATACCATGAGAGAATATGAGATTTAGTTGAATCTGAATGAAGAACATTGCAAGAGAGAGAGAGAGAGTTAGAGATAGAGAGAGAGATAAATGGGAAACATATTTGCTTGATTCATTTAGGGTAAGCATACAACATTAATATAGGCCAGAGATGTCACAACTAGACAAGAAAGAAACTAATAAACTAATCAAGCCCCAGAGAAATAATAAACAAAGAAGGCAGGACCACAGGCAGGACCACTGCTGTGAGGCACAAGGCTGAGAATGACATGTCCCAATGGTTGTCTAGGCCTTGCAACCATTCACGGAGCCATGTCCCCAACGCTCATATTGCCTAAGGTAAATCAAGGTAAGATGCTTCTGGTCTGATTAAGCTAATTCAAACTCATTCTCCACTTCCTTTGCTTGCAAGTCATGTTGAGTGCCCTAGGTTGTACGGACAGACTTGATGATCAAGGTAACTTCAAGAATGATCCGATACTTTGCTTCTTTCTCATGCTTTGCTTCAGCTCTTCTTGTAAAGATACTTCATCTCTTTGTTGCTTCATGTCAACAAAATGGAGTTCACTCTGATCATAATTGGAGTTTGCAAGTGGTGGAGTTCACTCTTGCAATACTTATTGCTAACCGGATCAAAGAAGCCATCTAGAACCCATTGCAACCATGTGATTGAGCGTGTGATTGAGCTTCCATGATCTGGACTGTGTCTTACCTGATGCCAATAGGGTGGAAAGGAAGTACACTCAAGAGAAAAGACCACCACTCAAGCCAAGAGGGCAGTGGTTTCAAGGCATTGGTGATCATTGGCTCTCATCTTCCAAGCTTGACCATATACTCTCATTCTCAGGTCAAGCTTGAGGAGGGGTGTTAAATGAGAAGCCAATGTCCATTCTTAAAGCCATAGCAAGGATTCAAGAAGACTCCAACCAGCATGGGATACTTGGCTTAGCAACAACAAGGCTGTCCATCTTGTGCCTTAAGAGAAGGTGCTAAAGAGGCTGATCAGAAGGTTGTAAAGTCCCCCCACCAAGTTGGAGACTCAAGAAGACAATGCAGTGGCTGCTGTGAAAAGGAATGGAGTGAGAGATTCAAGTCCACAAGCCAAGAAGGCAGACACTCCTCACCAACATTCCACAAATATAAGGAGTAACCGTTCAATCTGAGTTTAAGTTTGAATGGTTTATGCCTTGAGAATTGATGCAAGTATTTATGCATTGTTTGAATCAGGTACTTGGAGCTCATAATGGAGAGTCTGGTCGTGGATCAAACCCTTTGATGATGGCAGGAGGTCAGAAGAAAGGGGGAGACAAAGAACCAGCCACATGGAGAGTTCCAAGCAGCTTTGAGTGTGAAGCAAGGAAGGCATTGGTGCCTGACTTGCCATTGAAGTAAGGCCATGATCCAGAGTCTAAGGACTCCACCATGAGTCATCTGAGTTCCTTAGACTCACTGGCCAATCCCTAGGCATTGTTGAACTCTACTCTTTTTCCCTAAGTGTTGGTTTTATCCCATGAGGTTTTCCACACTTAGGTTTTAATGAGGGAGCTTTTCATGTTCCAAGCTTGTCCAAGGATCTCCTATGGTCAAGCTTGAGGGGGAGTTTTGGAATGAAGATAAATAAATCTGGAGCTGATGAGAGATCAAGCAAAACCAGAGCAAGCAAATGAAGCATCCAGAACAGGCAGATTTGAATCTGTTTGTACAGTCTTAGAGTGCAAGTAACCTAGAGTGTCTTGGAAGTCAAGGCAAGTGGGAAACTCGTCCAGCTGAGTCTTCTGAAGCAGATTTGAAGTTTAAAAAGGGTATCAGACCGTTGGAGAGAGTTTAGGCAAGTTTGGAATTAAATAGAGTAAAAGTCACATGTGCATAAGAGGATGAGCCTGCTGTCACATTCACTCAACCAGACTGTGCCCATCTCTCCCTCCTGTCACTCTCACTCCCTCTGGTCGAGATTCACCTTGGCTGCATCCTCCTGGCTCCATTAGAAACCCCACAATAATATTAGTTTAGTAGATTTGTACTTTATGATTTGTTTAATACCTTGTTGTAATCCCTATAAAGCCACCATTGTACACAATTTGTAACCTCAAGCAAAGAGGAGTTCTCTTTCTTCATTTCTCTGGTTCCAAACTCTCTCAGACTCTCAATCTCTATTCTCTTGTTACTCACTTAAATTACTCTCTTGGATACTCACTGAAACTCTCATACTCTTACTCTCAATTGCTTACTCTTTGATTCTCTCTTAGTCTTTACCCTCTCCATCTCTTACCCTCGCCCATACTCTGTTTCTTTTAATTCTCTCACATCATATTGACTCTTTTCTCACACCGACAGCATTCCTGGCCATCCTTGACCACACAAGATAGTTATTTCCTTTGAAAGTAGCAGCAACCTTCATGTAGACTCCACCACCTTCCATTGCTTGAGAAAAGACTTCAACTTGTATCAACACACCACACAAGTTGATAAAGTTCTGAGCTTTCAGATTAAATCTTCAAGACAACCTCAAAGACTTCTCCTTTAGCTCACACAAACACCAAACACTCCAAAGGTCTGAACTTTAAGCTTGAATCTTCAATAATACCTCAAAGCTTCCACCTTTAGAACTCTTCTTCTTCACGCAAATACCACACCAGACTCTTGAGACCACCAGTAAGCTTTGCGCCACCAACAGGAACCAACTTGAGAACAGATCTCAAAGAACAAACACCAACAGCCACAGAAACAAGTTTCTCAAAGATCTAGCACCACCAATCTTCAAGAACACACACCTAATACCTTAAGAACACAGGTTGAAAAGCAACCTGGCTCTGATACCATAAGATTTCTAAGTATCTTAAGCCATAGAAATAGATTGATCAGAGATTTGATGGAGATTAAGGAGATTTAAGAGATTAGAGAGAAGATTATGAGATTAAAGTCTAAGAACCATTTCTGGATAATGAGAGAGACTTCTTATTATTTGCTTAATCATAATGAGGAGAGGGTTTACATATTTATACAAGAAGCATAAGGCAGATTACGGTTCAAAAGGAAGAAGCTCAAGCATGTGAAGTCAAAGGAGGAGCTTAATTCAAACTCGCCAATGGTTATGCTCACACGCTCTGACAGCTTGCCAGACCTTGCCAGCCTGTCCTGCTCGCTCCTCATCCTTCTCAACGGTCAGAAATGATCAAGTGAAGGCTTGGTTGCTGCGAGAAACCGGTAAGTCCTCATGGTAAATGGGTGAAGTTTCACCTTGTACGGTCATGTGTACGGATCCCACATCCGCACAGCCTGCCCTAAGTTTGCACTTCACCCATTTCTCTTCCAGCATATAACCTGATTGATCCCTTCACTGCCCATCCGCATACAGGCCGCATCATCCGCACAGGCCAGGCCGACAGCACCCTAAGTTTGCACTCACATCTCTTCTTCTCCTTATGATCCCAACACTCCATATCTTCTCATATCAAGGTGAAACCCCTCTTCTCAACAGAAGTGTGCGCCCAGATTCAAAGAGAGCAAGGATCAGTGGATCTCTTTGGAGGAAAAAGTGAGCTTGTCCTTGGAAACCAAGCTGAAGGTGTTGCAAACAAGGGGTCTTACAAGGCAGAAGACAAGAAAGTGAGGGTTTGTGATCATTGCAAGAAGAAGGGTCATGGAAAAGACAAATGCTGGATCCTGCACCCCCACCTCAAGCCTCAGAAGTTCAGGACTCCTCACAATGATGCAAGAGCTCACTTCTCTGGTGAAATGGAGCCATCCAGTTCCACACACACTGAAGAGAAAGCCGCAGCAGCAAGCAGCTACAAAGCCATGAGTTCTGCGCATGGGGATTTCATCAAGAGGTCTGATATTGATGCACTTATCAAAGCCCTCAAGGAGAACTCTGGTAACACTCTTGGAACCTCTCTAAATGCATGCATTGATGGTATATCTTTGAATGCTTCAGACTGCTCAAAACTGTCTAAACCTCTTGTGATTTATTCTGGTGCTAGTCATCATATGATTAGTGATTTAGAACTGATTAATAACATTGCTCCAGCTGTGGGTCATGTAATGGTAGCTAATGGTGCAAAGGTTCCTATTAAGGGAGTAGGAGATCTTAAATTATTTAACAAGGATTCTTAAACCTTTTATATGCCTACATTCACCTCTAATTTGCTATCGGTTAAAAGAGCCACTAATGACTTGAATTGCAATGTTATTTTCACTCCTAATGAGGTTTATTTTCAGGATACTGAGACTAGTAGGTTGCTGGGCAAGGGTGTGACAAAGGGCTAATTTATACTTGCTCAAGGACACTAAGCTAGCTACTGATTTATCTGTTGCTTTGAATTCTATTTCTGATTTCCCTAAGGATGTATTATGGCATGCTAGATTGGGACACCCCCATTCTAGAGCTTTGAACATCATGTTGCCTAGTATATTGTTTAAGTCTGATTGTGAAGCTTGTATCCTAGGAAAGCATTGCAAATCTGTTTTTACAAGATCAAGTACTATTTATGAAAACTGCTTTGATTTGATCCATTCTGATGTGTGGACAGCCCCTTGTGCTTCTAGAGAACAGCATAAGTATTTTGTGACTTTTATTGATGAAAAATCAAAGTATACCTGGATCACATTGCTGCAATCTAAAGATAGGGTGTTAGAAGCTTTTATAAACTTTCAGAATCATGTAACTAACCATTACAATGCCAAGATAAAATTTTTTAGATCAGATAATGGAGGAGAATATACAAGCCATTCTTTCAAACAACACCTGGCTAAACATGGAGTGATTCACCAGACCAGCTGCCCATACACACCTCAGCAAAATGGTGTAGCTGAGAGGAAGAACCGCCATCTTATGGAGGTTGCAAGAAGCATGATGTTCCACACCAATGTGCCAAAGAGATTTTGGGGAGATGCTGTCATGACAGCTTGTTATCTAATCAACAAAATCCCCACCAAAATCTTACAAGACCAGTCTACACATGAGGTATTGAACAAACAAAAACCCTCCATTGATCACCTTAGGGTATTTGGTTGCTTGTGTTTTGTCTTGATTCCAGGACAACAAAGAAACAAGCTAGAACCAAGGAGTACTAGAGCAATGTTCATTGGTTATACACCAAACCAGAAGGGGTATAAGTGCTATTCAAAAGAGACCAAGAGGGTTCTTATCTCTAGAGATGTGAAGTTTGCTGAGTATAAAGGCTATCATGATGAGCAGAGTTGGGAGGAAGTCAAGAACTTGTCTCAATCAGCCAGCAAACTTGGACTTGAGGAGAGTCATGGAAAGTATTGGTATAAGCATACCAGTAGAGAGGAGCCGAACCTACACCACCCACAGGCCAAGACCATCACTCACCGATGCTGATGATGAGCTGCTCCAGCTTCTCCTCTTGTTCCTGAGGGGGGGGGGGAATCAAACTGAACAGCAGCAACACCAAGAGGGTCCAAGTTCAGTGTCTCATGATCAAGAGGAGCAGCAAGAAAGTTCAGCAGTAGAGCAGGATGATGATGAACAGTCCATGAATGATGAGTAGCCAACAGAATCAGAATCTACCCAAGTTCAACTAAGGAGAAGCACTAGAATCCGGTACCCTCCTTCTAACTGGATGAACACAAGGGTGTACTTCAATGCAGAGGCAGTAGCTCACCCTATACAAGTAGTGTGCTCCTTGGCTCATTATCCTCAAGACCATCAAGCTTTCATTGGAGAATTGGATCAGGAGTACATACCAAAGTCATATGATGAGGCTATGGCAATAAAAGAATGGAGAGAATCAGTAGAGAGGAGATGGGTGCTATGGAGAAGAATGGAACCTGGTTTGAAGCTGAGCTTCCCAAAGGCAAGAAGGCAGTGACCAGCATGCTGATATTCACAATAAAGTACTTAGCCAATGGGAAACCTGAAAGGAAGAAACCAGGCTGGTAACAAGAGGCTACACTAAAGTGTATGGTGAAGACTATCTTGAAACTTTTGCACCAGTAGCAAAGTTACACACCATAAGGATCCTGCTCTCTTGCTGTGAATTTGGAATGGGATCTTTGGCAAATGGATGTCAAGAATGCATTCTTACAAGGTGAACTAGAAGATGAAGTATACATGCTTCACCACCTGGTATGGAAAGCATGGTCAAACCTGGTAATGTGTTGAGGCTGAGGAAAGAAATATATGGTCTGAAACAATCCCCAAGAGCCTGGTACCACAAGCTAAATTAAACACTGAATGGAAGAGGCTTTGTTAAATCAGAAGCTGATGGGAACCGAAATTCACACCATCAATTTCCGATAAATAAGATTGAAAGCCAAGTAAACCCGACTTTTCTTGAAGGTCCGGATTCTCTGCGCTACCTAAATCGATAAAGTAAACAGAAGACAAAGATGGGAATTTGTAATATTTGCCCGGGGTTTTATTAGATGAAAGATACGAGTACAAGGATTCTCAAAGACAAAGAGATTTTGCATTAAAGAAAAGAAAGAGTCGCAGGCAGCCAAACGCCCTAAGCCTTGTTCGCTAGTCTAACCACCTAAACCCTAGTTCTTCTAAGCTAGCAGGATGCTCTAAGTCTAATTTTCGATCCCTTTCTCCGCTTTGCTCTCCTTATATACCCGCCCTAGTCGGTTTGCCTTAAGATGATGGACCTCGCCTTTGGGCCCAAGCTTATCTCTTCAGAAGTATTCCATTTTCGCCGATCTTCGTAATTATCCTCGAAGTTTTCGGACTTGATGTTTATCCGATGTTCGGAAATCGAATAAACCGCCATAGCCTGATTGGGCCTGATTTCTTAAAATCGTAAGTAAGTCCGCGGACTTATTATCTTAAGTCGTTGAACGCTTTATAATGCATTGGAAGACTATCTTTCTCGCAAAATTAACCAGATAGCTTAAAGGATCGATGTTCAAGTTAATCGATCTTTGTTTTACACGATATCTTCTACGAAATCCAATCCCTTTAGTTTTTGTCGTAAAACATCGAGGATGATTCCAACCGAATCGAAGATGTTTATTCCGTGAGCGCGGATCGTCCCAAACCTACGGGATTGATCCAAACAAGCCAAGATGGAATTAAACCGAACATGATGGGACCGACCAGACGAGGGCCATCGACGGGGCCAGGCCTGGTGCCGCCGACGCCAGGCCGCCTTACGGAATGCGCCGGGCCAGGTCGGGTGCCGCCGACGCCGCGCCCGGCTGCGGATTGCGCCGGCCGCGCCAGGTCGGTGCTGCCGGCGCCAGGCCGCCCGCTGCGGATGCCGGGCGTGCCAGGCCGCCAGGTGGACTGGTGCCGCGCCGCCGGTCGGCAGTACGCCAGGCCGCCCGCAGGACGGTGCCGCCGGGCGCCAGGTCGGTGCCGCCGGCGCCAGGCTGGCGCCGCTGCCAGCCTTCTGCGAGCTGCCGCCGCCGCCAGCCGCCTTTGTCGTCCGTGGGTTTTCCGTTGTTCGATCTTTCCCTCGTTAGTCGTCAGGCGGAAATCTTTGAGTTTGGAAGGATCTTTACCAGATTTCGAGATAACCGCTTTTGACCCAACAGTTAGCCCCCACCGTAAGATCGGAGACGATTTTATGGGCGAAAGTGATTCAATTTTTGAAAATCGAATTTTCTAAGGATTGTTTCCGCAGAAACCCGTGGTCATCACCCCTTTTCTTATAAATGGCCAGCCTTCCTTCTCATTCTTAACATCTTTCCAATTCTTTCTTTTCTCAAGAAAGAAAATGTCTTCATCCCAAGTTGAAAAGAATGATTCGATGTTGAGATGGGTGAGGCCGCCAAGTTCGCTTGCCCGCCAGCCAAGCCGGCTGTTCAGAGGCTACTACGTCGCCCATGGGTTTGATTCTTGCTGTTATCCCGCGCCATGAAGGCTCAAGGCGGGCGAGGACTGAGACGCCTAATTCCTTCCGCTGCTACAACTCCTTTGCTCGTTTCTCCTCTCTTTGCTCGCCGCCCCTTCGCCGTTCTTCCGCCTCCCAGCACCGTCCCATCCGATGCCCTCCCCGCTCAGGGCTATTGTTCCTGAACAGACTCTTGATGTTCAGGTCCATCCATAGGGTTCTTCGACCGCCCGATCGTCCCGAGAGGATGCGAGAATCTACACCTCTTCCCCGGGCGAAGAGGGAACTCGCCTGGGACTGCCAGCCAGTGCGCCACCGCCGCCAGGGAAGGGCAAGGGCTGGCGCGCATCCCGAGCAAAAGGAAGCGGGTGCGGGCAGGAGAGCAACTCGAGCCGCGGCGCGCCATCGCTCCAAGGTTCGATTTAATCGTCTGCAATTCTGTATTGTTTTACGATGATACTTCCTCCTTCTTTTTATGACAGTTTGTGTCGCTGATTGACGGAATGCTTGGCGAAAAGGGTCGGAAGTCATTCGCCATCGGGAACCGGAGTCGTTGCAGTGAAGCCGAAGCATACTAAGGCTGCATTGCATCGTCGAGGACACCCATGCCGCCGACGCCCCAGCTTGAGGTTCAGATCAGCGATCTTGAGCGACCTTGGGAAGACCGCGAAGTTCGTACTCAAGGTGAAGAAAGAGAAGAGGAGCAACCTCTGTCCGCCGCCTTCCAGAAGATTCGACTCATGAGGAGACGAATGCCCGTAGATCCTGAGGTTGCCAATACCCGTGGACGACTTCTTTGGTCGCCCCGACGAGGATGGCCATCCTGTTTGAGTCCTTGATAGCTGTCCTGAGAGGGACTTGGCTTTAGCGGGATCGAGGGAGTCTGAGCGAGCTCGAAGTTTCCGAGGTGACGAGGCCCCGCCTTGGACTTGAGGAAGCCAGACTATCGCCCTTCAAAGGAGAGTGGGCGCCACCGAGGGAGATTTCGATTCAATCCTTGCCGCCTGCAAGCCGAATGCACTTTGCGCCGACCTCCAAGACTCGTCAAGAAGCGATCGAGAAGATTGCAGGCCGGCATGGACGAGATGGTAGGCGAGCGCGACCGAGGGAGGCCACGGCAGGCTATCCCTATCGCGAGTGAGGATGAAGGTGACGCCCGGGAGGGTCTAGGTTTATCAATCCCTTCCGGGATTTCGTTTTATATGTGTTTTGGCCGCTAAGAGGCCACAATGTATTTACAGTGACTGGTCGCTGGTGGCTTCAATCCCTGCCTTTGGGGTTTTGTTTTGAACTTGGCGGTCGCAATCTATGAAACGCTTTCAATTTCTTTATGAACTTCAGTTTTTGAAGTATGAGAAAGAGGGTGTGAGTTGTCGCCTCATTCCTAGTTCCCGATGATCACCGCATCTATTGTTTGCATAAAGCGAGATTTTCCGCTTTACCGATTTACGCTGAAGTTCGTGAAACAAACAGCTTAAGTGAAGAGACAAATTTTGATCTCGTATACCATACTATGTCTGTGAGATGTCAAGATCCCCGCGGCTGGGTTTAGGGCAAGACCTAGGTTTACTCGGATCGAGGCTTCGATGACAATCGCGGCTTTTTTCGTTTGCGATTTTAACCTGACTGCACCGCTTAAAAACTGCAATTGTTGTCGGCTTATAAGATTTGTTTGGGCGGAGTCGAGCTACTTCCTTTAAAAAGCTGGACCAGAATTTTGATTTCTTGTATACGCTATGTTTATCCTTGTCGGATGTAAGAGAGCCTACCTCGGCGGCTGCTATTTGTCCGCTTAGGACGCTAGAGTTCGCTTGTTGTGATCAGCAACAACGAAATGATACCGCTTCGAGGTGCGCTTGTTTGTTCGAGACGAAGATTTCGCTGCAATGTTTTGGCGGAAAGAATGTCCTTCAAGCGCTAGCACGCCTCGCAGTGCTGAAGGTCGATTTTTCCTTATGCCGCATCTCGTGTTGAAACGCTTATGGCTTTGGGGATGTCTTGCTAATGTTCGCAGCCAGAAAACCGTCTTTCGCCTCGACGCGGGACAGGGGTCGCGTGAATTTGACCCAAGGAGAAGCTGCCTACATTCACTTTGCTTTGTGAAGTGTTGGTCTCCCGGATTTGTTTTGGTTGTGATAATCGCTAGTGGATACTAGATCCGCTGCTGTGGCCGCTTCGCTGATTTGAAAAATTCGCGAAAAGTTTCAAAAATTTTAGAGTCTTCAAAATTTGTGGGAGTATATGAAAGTATACGCACTCCACTCCCTTTTTAGTTGGATAGCTGAATCCGCTGGCGAAGTTGCTACGCATTCCCTTTGTCTGGGATCAAGCCATCTCAGTAGTTCTTTGTACCACATTTTATCGCTTAGTGGTAGTATTTTTGAGGTGCATGCATTCCAAGTTCTCGATTTTGACGCCTTGCATGTTTGCGATTTGGTATGAGCCTGGTCGGACTACTTTTATGACTTTGTACGGTCCTTCCAGTTTGCTCCCGTTTTCCTGCGCTTTGTTTGGCAGTGTTTTTGAAGGCTTTTAAGACTAAATCGCCTTTGAACTCCGCGATGCATGCGACGCTTGAGTTGTAGTACCTTGCAGCATGCTGGTAATTCTGATTCGAATGAGTGCCTGGTCGCGCTCATTGATGAGATCGAAATTGTCCAGCATCATAGCGCCGCTTAAATCCTCTCTTTCGAGGAATTCCTCCATCTCGAGAATTCTACTCGCTGGGATCATGCATTCCGCTCAAACGAGGGAATGGAGTTTCACCCATAGCCCGCTTTGGGGTTGACGATGCACCAAAGAACTCCTTCGAGCCTTCTTCCCATCGCCTCTTGCGCTTCTAGGCATTTTCGAGTCCGCCCTGACGGTTTTGTTGATGGTTTCTGCCTGTCCGCATTCGGATATCCGAGTTGACTTTGTTAGTCGATTTTCCATTTTTAGAATGCTTCAATCGAAAGCGAGATAAATTGAGATCCATTATCCGTTACGATTTCGTGATGGGACCCCATGTCTAGTTATGATATGTTTCCACGGCTCGACTGTGTGTCTTTGATACTGCAGGATTCTCTTCTACCAATTTGGAAAAGAAACTGCGGAGGACTAGGAGGAAGCGCTTTTGTTTTGATGGGTGATAGGTCCGACGATGTCCATGGACCATCGCATGAAAGGATAGGGGACGATTGAGGAGAGGATCTCCGCTGGTTGATGGATTGTTGGAGCATGCCTTTGGCATTTTCGCACTTCCGGCAAATTTCTCGCAGTCTTTACCATGGTTGGCCATTAATAACCGTAGGCGCTTGATTTTGATCTGCGAGATCTTCCGCCGAATGATTTCCGCGATGATCCGAATGGACTTCTTCCATGATTCTTCTTGCCCTTTCCCCTTCTGCCCATGTCATGAGAGGACTAGAGAAACACCACTTATAAATTTCTCTATCGCGGACGCATCGCGTCGCTTGGGTTTTCACTTTACGAGCCACCCATTTTTCAGGGTAAGGTTCCATTCACGATAGGCTCCTGGTTCTAACCAAGGCTTTTGCAGCCGCTTCGGCTGGGTCTACATCCGCTTCCGCTGATCCTCGACTTCTTCCGCGATCTTCCATCTCCTCCCGGATTAGATTGACGCACCACCGGTGGTCCGATGCTTGGATGTTCGATGAATTCGACCGGGATTATTCTTTGGAGCCCCGATCTGAGCCAGGCTAGGGCGCTAAGCAAGGCCGCCTGGACGCTTCGAAGCGAGGAATTCGGTCGGCTTAACTGGTCGAAACTTCGAGTTCTTGGACGAAGTTTTAGATAAGGCCCATCCTTTCGCTTTGCCTCATATTCTCCGCTGTATTGATTGGCTTAACTAACCGAGAATCGCAGAAGCATGAATATTACGGATTTTAACCCATGGGCCAGCCGCAAGCCCCGCGAGTGCTTCAGATTCTGCCTCATTGTTTGAAGCATGAAAAGCCAATCGGAAAGACTGTTCTAGGATTTCCCCTAGAGAGGTGAGTCAGATTCGATTCTGATCCTTGTTGGGACGAAGATCCGTTAACGGGAGGACCCAAATTGAGTTTGGTTCCTCGTTAGTCATGCTTCTAGTGGGTAACTCTACCAAGAAACCGCAAGTACTTGGGACTTTGCACATGTCCTGGGCGATGAGATTACAAGAGTATATATAGGAGGCTTGAAAGCCCTTGAAATCATAAAACAAAATTACTAAAATGTCCTTGAGCCAAATTGGTCTCAGCCAATGAGAATGGAGCTTGAAATTCGGTCAGGGGAGACTCAGAGCCATCCAACCCGGTCTGGCCACCCGCCTGTCCACTTCTGGCCTCTGTCCAGCCCGTCCGTGCTGTTCCTGGTTCTTCCTCCCGCCGTCCGGACGGGCTTGATCCGCCTCTTTCCGTCCGGCTTCACCAACCCGGACTTGTCTACCCGGTCTGGTCACCTCCAGCACAAGCCAAACGACCGGGTACCTGTCCCAGGCTCAGTCATCCCGGACTGGACCACTTCCATCCATCTGTCCTTTTCCCGCCGGCTGTCTCTACCCGGCTGCCTCTACCCGGCCATCCTGACATGCTTCAAGTGAATTGATCATAACTTCTCCAATACAGATCCAAATGACTTGAAACCACTTCCATTGGAAAGCTAACTCATTTTTATGTGTCTCCACAAAATATTAGCAGCAGGAGATATTTCTAAGACCTCTGTCCATGCTCATCTTTGTCTTGACCAGATCATGGATTGACTTTTCATGGCCAAACATGATGCTTCATCTTTTGGGGCCATAAGTCTTCCAAACACCTCAAATCACACCAAAGCATACTCCAACACCTGATAAGGACAAATGAATGCAAAATGGACCTAAACATGCCTAATGCCTAACTTATATGTGTGAGAAAAGAGACAATATGATGTGAGAGAGTAATAGAAACAGAGTATGGGCGAAGTAAAAGATGGAGAGAGTAAAAGACTAAGAGAGAATCAAAGAGTAAGCAATTGAGAGTAAGAGAGTATGAGAGTTTAAGTGAGTATCCAAGAGAGTAATTTGAGTAACAAGAGAGAGAAGAGAGATTAAGAGTCTGAAAGAGTTTGGAACCAGAGAAAATGAAGAAAGAGAACTCCTCTTTTCTTGAGGTTACAAATTGTGTACAATGGTGGCTTTATAGCCGATTACAACTTGCAAGGTATTAAACAAATCATAAAGTACAAATCTACTAAACTAATATTATTATGGGGTTTCTAATGGAGCCAGGAGGATGCAGCCAAGGTGAATCTCACCAGAGGGAGTGAGAGGACAGGAGGGAGAGATGGGCACAGTCTGGTTGAGTGAAAGTGACAGCAGGCTCATCCTCTTATGCACATGTGACTTTTACTCTATTTAATTCCAAACTTGCCTAAACTCTCTCCAACGGTCTGATACCCTTTTTAAACTTCAAATCTGCTTCAGAAGACTCAGCTGGACGAGTTTCCCACTTGCCTTGACTTCCGTGGACACTCTAGGTTACTTGCACTCTAAGACTGCATAAACAGATTCAAATCTGCCTGCTCGATGCTTCATTTGCTTGCTCTGGTTTTGCTTGATCTCTCATCAGCTCCAGATTTATTTATCTTCATTCCAACACTCTCCTCAAGCTTGACCATAGGAGATCCTGGACAAGCTTGGAACATTGAAGAAGCTCCTCATTAAAACCTAAGTGTGGAAAACCTCATGGGATAAAACCAACACTTAAAAGGAAAGAAGAGTTCAACAATGCCTAGGGATTGGCCAGTGAGTCTAAGGAACTCAGATGACTCATGGTGGAGTCCTTAGACTCTGGATCATGGCCTATTCAATGGCAAGTCAGGCACCAATGCCTTCCTTGCTTCACACTTCAAAGCTGCTTGAACTCTCCATGTGGCTGGTTTGTCTCCCCTTTCTTCTGACCTCCTGCCATCATCAAAGGGTTTGATCCACGACCAGACTCTCCATTATGAGCTCCAAGTACCTGATTCAAACAATGCATAAATACTTGCATCAATTTCAAGGCATAAACCATTCAAACTTAAACTCAAAGATTGAACTGGTTACTCCCTTGCATATTTGTGGAATGTTGGTGAGGAGTGTCTGCCTTCTTGGCTTGTGGACTTGAATCTCTCACTCCATTCCTTTTCACAGCCACTGCATTGTTTTCTTGAGTCTCCAACTTGGTGGGGACTTTACAACCTTTCTGATCAGCCTCTTTAGCACCTTCTCTTAAGGCACACTAGATGGACAGCCTTGTTGTTGCTAAGCCAAGTATCCCATGCTGGTTGGAGTCTTCTTGAATCCTTGCAATGGCTTTAAGAATGGACATTGGCTTCTCATTTAACACTCTCCTCAAGCTTGACCTGAGAATGAGAGTATATGGTCAAGCTTGGAAGATGAGAGCCAATGATCACCAATGCCTTGAAACCACTGCCCTCTTGGCTTGAGTGGTGGTCTTTTCTCGAGTGTACTTCCTTTCCACCCTCTTGGCATCAGGTAAGACACAGTCCAGATCATGGAAGCTCAATCACACGCCAATCACATGGTTGCAATGGGTTCTAGATGGCTTTGATCCCGTTAGCAATAAGTATTGCAAGAGTGAACTCCACCACTTGCAAACTCCAATTATGATCAGAGTGAACTCCATTTCTGATCTCTGGTGAGGAAATAGATGACTTGAACCTTCAGGAATGCTTCCATTACCCCTCCTCAAGCTTGATCCGAGAGTATAAGTGAAGGACCAAGCTTGAAGTGAGCAATACTGAACTTGAACCAGGAGCACAACAGTACCAACACCTCGCTTAAGCCAACTGATCCACCCTTGGTCTCTGCTCCAATGCCTTACACCACCATTCTTCCTTGTGTGTCTCTTGAACCAGGAGCTCAACACCCAAACAGGCTGCTTTAATTCAACCGTTCTACACACAAGGTATGAGAAGATCCAGCCTGGTGGATGGTTGGTCAACTCTGGTCTGCCTCTCCATCAATCCTCCTTGAGGTATCTTCAAAGGACAGTGTTCTGGCTCAACCAAGACTTATTACCATCTGACCTCTTCTCCAACAATCTCTCCATGGTCAGGAATATACATCATGTGTAGGCTCTGAACAGCATGGGCAAAATCTTCTTCTTTGTCTTGATTTGATGATGGACAGAGAACAACACTTGTGTACCTGAAACATCACTCAAACTCCAGCAAGAATCAGACCACACACTAGGATCAGCCCTTGATAACTCACCAAGTCTGATCCCAATGTTTTGAGAAAAATGCAATGGACAGAAGAATCTAAACAACTCATTCAGTTCAACTCCATGCACATAAACATCACTAACTGCTCAGGTATGATAACTCATCAATAACAAGGCAATTAGGCTATTTTATCAATTTTAATGACAAGCACAGAGACTAGACAACTCATCAATCTCTTTATGCAACACATGAATGCAGTACAAGATCAGGAAACTCTCCTAGACCTTTAGCAATGCAACAAGACAGAAGCTGATACTAAGCAACTCACTTAGACCAGAGATAACACAAACATCATAAGTATCATGGGACAGAAACTAGGTTCAACAACTCTAGCAACTTGAACCTGTCCCAAGAATACCAAACAAACCAGAGATTCATCTAGACAACTTAAGCAAGTTTAATAACTTTCCTAACAGAGGATAGAAAAATCCAACAAGTTGACACAATGCTCATACAAAAGAAAGGAGGTCATGCATAACAAGAAACCTGAGCTGGTTTCTTGAACCTCCAGCCCATGGGGCTTACTGAGAATGTATTGTGCTCTCCTCCTCCAGCTTCCTTGGATAGAGAAAGAGCTTCTGGTCGCCATTCATCACCATGAGCAGAACTTTTGCAGATTTGCATTGAGCTTCATTTGAGATATGGCTCCAAACATCACTGCCTCCTGGGTTTTTCTTCATAATTATGACCCATAGATTATTGTTTGGACATTTTAGCTTCACTGGAATCGCCCCAACTTCTGTCTTCTTCATCTTGGAGATTTTTGGACCAATGGATAATAGAGAGCACCCACTGGTTTGCAAGAAGCTGAGCTTGAAACTGAACATTGGTGAGGCTTGCTGGACTGAGCTTAAGCCTTCTTGAGTTCCAGAAACTAAAGTACTCCTTTATCTTGAGTTCTGGTGAGCTTCTTCCCTTTTGGAAAAGCTTTGGACCAGAGGATACAAGGATGAACAGAAACAGAGTTTTAAAGAGAGATTTGAACAGAAATGATTTGCGGAAGTGTTTCTGGTTTTCAGGAGCTTAAAGCTCTGATACCATGTGAGAAAAGAGACAATATGATGTGAGAGAGTAATAGAAACAGAGTATGGGCGAGTGTAAAAGATGGAGAGAGTAAAAGACTAAGAGAGAATCAAAGAGTAAGCAATTGAGAGTAAGAGAGTATGAGAGTTTAAGTGAGTATCCAAGAGAGTAATTTCGTGAGTAACAAGAGAGAATAGAGAGATTAAGAGTCTGAAAGAGTTTGGAACCAGAGAAAATGAAGAAAGAGAACTCCTCTTTTCTTGAGGTTACAAATTGTGTACAATGGTGGCTTTATAGCCAGATTACAACTTGCAAGGTATTAAACAAATCATAAAGTACAAATCTACTAAACTAATATTATTATGGGGTTTCTAATGGAGCCAGGAGGATGCAGCCAAGGTGAATCTCGACCAGAGGGAGTGAGAGTGACAGGAGGGAGAGATGGGCACAGTCCGTTGAGTGAAAGTGACAGAGGCTCATCCTCTGCACATGTGACTTTTACTCTATTTAATTCCAAACTTGCCTAAACTCTCCAACGGTCTGATACCCTTTTTAAACTTCAAATCTGCTTCAGAAGACTCAGCTGGACGAGTTTCCCACTTGCCTTGACTTCCAGGACACTCTAGGTTACTTGCACTCTAAGACTGTACAAACAGATTCAAATCTGCCTGTTCTGGATGCTTCATTTGCTTGCTCTGGTTTTGCTTGATCTCTCATCAGCTCCAGATTTATTTATCTTCATTCCAACAATATGATCAAAATGCATAAGATATGGATGCTAAAAACATGTAAATATGCAAGATATCATATGGATGGGATGCAACAGAAGCACAGAGATAGTTGGGTATTGTGATGCTGATTGGGCAGGTGATAGAGTGGACAGAAGATCAACCACAGGCTACTGCACCTTCATTGGAGGCAATCTGGTTACTTGGAAGAGCAAGAAGCAAAAGATAGTATCATGTTCAAGTGCAGAAGCAGAATATAGAGCCATGAGGAAGCTTACTAGTGAGCTAATCTGAAATCTACTTCATGACTTGGGCATAGAGACATCATCTCCTATCACCATGCACTGTGATAATCAAGCAGCAATACACATAGCATCCAACAGTGTGTTCCATGAGAGGACTAAAAACATTGAGGTGGACTGCCACAAGGTCAGGCAGGCAGTGGAACAAAGGATCATACTTCCATGTTATACAAGGAGTGAAGATCAATTGGCAGACATTTTCACCAAAGCTGCTAGCATCAAGGTTTGCGAGTCCATACACCCTAAGTTAGGACTCGTGGATCTCTCATCTCACTGATTCTTCCCTTCATGAAGTGTTCTACTTTTTCCTTAGCCGGGTTTTGTCCCGTGAGGTTTTACCTAGCTAAGGTTTTAATGAGGGAATGCTTCATGATTTCCAAGCTTGACTTGTTCCACATGGTCAAGCTTGAGGGGGAGTGTTGAGATGAAGCAATAAAAGACAATGAGAGATCAAAGGAAGTGTATTGGCACCAGCAAAGATGATTTGAATCTACCTTGGGAATCAAGGCAATCCGTATAACCTAATGAGCCTTCAAGTGCAAGGAACTGATGTGCCTTATATGATCGGTTAAAGAAGTCCAAGGTGATTAAAATAATGGCTGGATGTCGCAAGGCTGAAGAGAGACGTTGGAGTGGTGTGGACCACTTGGTCACATGCTGTCCGAGACGTTGGGGAGCTGTCCCTTTCAGGCTCCACTCGCAGCTCTCCCTCCTCTTTGTTTATTATTTTCCTTGTCTCCTTGTGTCCTGATTTGTTCTTTAAATATTGTGTATGGTGTGACTCTTTTGGTAAGCAATAAACGAGTTCTTATTTGCTTCTCTCTCTCTCATGGATTCTCTCATCTCTCTCTCTCTTGTTCTTGCTCAGTTTCCAGCAATTAAATCCCTCTTTAATCTCTTATTCTCACATTGATATCCCAGTTCCAGGTCCATTGCGGTTGATTGTTGGAGTGGATGACTCGCCTACATCACCAGAGAAGTTGGCCCTTGCATCATTGGGTTGATTTCTGAACTTCATAGGCTTAAGATGTGGGTGAAGAAGCCAGCACTTGTCCTTGCCGTGGCCCTTTTTCTTGCAGTGGTCACATACCCATACTTTCTTGTCCTCAGATTTGAAGTAACTTTTGTTGGCAGTTCCTTCCACTTGATTTGCTAGTACCAGCTCGCCTTTGTCTCCAAACAGCCCCACTGAGCCTTGCTCCTTCTGAATTTGAGCACACACCTCCTCAAGAGTTGGTAGCTTCTCAGCTGAGGAGATGCTTGATGAGGTCATTGTACCCCGGTGAAGTGTGAGAAGAAGAGCAAAGACCTTATCTTGTTCTCTCCAGTCATTGAGCACATTAGGGTCCACTACTTGGTCTCAGCATCTCTAGCTCTGCCCACAAAGCTCTGAACTTCCCAAAGTGTTGATTGAAGTCCATGCTCTTGGTGAAGGGTATTGATAGCCTTCGACCTCAAACACGGGCTGAGATTGGAAATGTTGCCATACACCTTTGTAGTGTATCCAACAGCTCTTTGGCTTTCTCACAGTAGAGTAAGCTTCCAAGATAGATGGTTCTAGGCTGTTTTGGATGATTGACAACACCATGAGATCCTCCTGATCCCATTTATCATCCGCAGCCACCACCATCTCCACACCACCTTTATCTTGTATGGTTTTAGTTGGGGCTTCTCCACTGGACACATGGTTCCATAAACCCCGACCTCCAAGGGCTGTCTTGGCCAATCTAGACCACAACAGGTAGTTTACACCAGTTAGATTCACTGGAATAGAGACTTTAGAAGAGTTTTCCATTTTTGGAAAATTCTGGAAATGAGAATGAAGAACACCTCAAGAACAAGATGAACTTTGCCAAAAATAGAAATAAAATACAGAGATTTTGCGGAAGTAAACGAGATTTAGGTCTCAAGAGAAAGATTGCTCTGATACCATAAGAGTTTTTGAGAATTAATGTGAGAATTTAGGTAGAGTTTATGAGAAGAAGCCCTCCGAGAGAGAGTGAAAGAGAGTAAAAGGAGTTCTTATTCCTTACTTGATTCAGAACATGTGACAAGGTACTTAAAGACATACAAGATCATATGTTTAAACACCTTTGTGTTTTAGAGCATGATTCAAACAATCAGAGATAATCAGATTTAAGGATTAAAGAGATTAAGAGATTTTAGTGAGAGAATAAAGAGAGAGAGACTTTAAACTTCATTAATTGATAACTGATGAGGTTTATAGGTATATATAGAGAGCAACAAGGGTTTTCGAAATACATAAGCATGTGGAGTCAATGGACAGGCTGGAACTCCTTTTGAAATACTTGGCTATGCTTTCTCACATGCTTGAACAGTGCTAAAGCATTTTCTTCTTTTTCCAACACATGACAGGCTGTCAAAGACTCTTCTTCCTTTCCACATTGCTCTTCCTTATCCTCACTTCTTCTTGGGCGTGTGTAGCACTCCAAAGTGATGCAAGGTAAGTTCCCAATCATTTAACTTAGTTACCACAATAAAACCAAAGTTACTGTGGTAAAACTCTAAAGTTACTGTCTGCCCCAATACTCTTCTCTATCAATGTATCCACTTTATAACCTCATCTCAACATTCCCTCAAGCTTGACCATGTAGAACAAGTCAAGGAAACCATGAAGACCTCCTCATAAAAACCTCACCAAGGAAACCCGCTGGGACAAAACCTTGATGAAAAAGATTGGAGACTCCATGGTTAAGGGGCTCAGCCTGTGTAAGATCAATGAGTCCAAGCCTGATAGTATGGACTACATTGTCTTTAATCTTGCTGCCTTTGTGAACACATCTGCAAGCTGATCTTCACCTTGTATAGCATGGCAGAATCACACCCAAGATAATCATCTGCCTCACCTTGTGACAATCAACTTCTATATGCTTTGTCCTCTCATGGAAGACTGAATTAGTGGCAATGTGAATGGCTGCTTGATTGTCACAATGCATTGTCATAGGTGTGGTCTGCTCAATCTCCAAATGCTTCAAAATACCCTTGATCCACACCAACTCGTTTGTCAACTTCAACATAGCTCTATACTCAGCTTCAGCACTAGAACAGGAGATAAATTTCTGCTTCTTGCTCTTCCAAGTAACCAGGTTCCCTCCAATGAAAGTGCAATACCCTGTGGTAGACCTTCTGTCTACTCTATCTCCTGCCCAATCTGCATCACTATACCCAACCACTTCTGTACTACCATTGCAACCCATCCAAACTCCTTGTCCAGAAGTGCCACTCAAATACCTCAGTATCCTATCAACCATCTTCCAGTGATGTACCTTAGGCGCCTGCATGTGTTGACGCACTTGGTTCACAGCAAAACATATATCTGGTCTTGTGATGGTTAAGTAGATCAGCTTGCCTACCATCCTTCTATACAGCTTAGGATCCTTAAACAACTGGTTCTCTTCAACCTCCCCCTCACGCAAGACCTTAAATCCCTCTTAAAGAGGTGTCTTGGCTATCTTTCCTCCAAGCACATCAGTCTCCTTCAGCATATCCATAGTATACTTCCTTTGAGACATAAACAAGCCCTCTTTGGATCTGCATATCTCAATCGTTGATGGAAGCCATGACTGCTCAGCTGAATAAAACATGTTGGAGAGCATGACTGAGATGATGAAAGAAAATATGAAAGAAATCGGAGATGAGATCAGACAAGCTACTGGTCAAGGTCACAGCAATGAGAGCAGAAGGAGCCGTCGAACTCACACTCAGCAAGAGCATGGTGGTTCACAAGAGACTGATAATTATTATGAGCGTCACAGAAGTGAGAAAAGTGGGTCATCATCATCATCGCGAGATAGTAGAAGGAGACATCGTCGTGATCATGATGGGAGAAGGCTTTACCGTGATGAGCTTGCTGGTTTGAAGCTTAATATCCCTCCCTTCCATGGCAAGGTTGATCCAGACGCATACCTTGAGTGGGAGAAGAAGATTGAGCTCGTTTTCAACTGCCAGCACTACACCAATGCTCAAAGGATCCAGATTGCTGCAACTGAGTTTTATGACTATGCCTTGAGCTGGTGGGATCAACTGGTGGGATCAACTGGTGACTACAATGAGATTGAATCAGGAGTATCCAGTTGAGTCTTGGCATGAGATGAAGTCTCTTATGCGTAAGATGTTTGTACCTAATCACTATCATCGCGACTTGCATCAGAAGTTGAGGAGACTTACACAAGGATCTAAGACCGTGGAAGAGTACTATCAGGACATGGAGTTGCTGATGTTGAGAGCTGGTATATCTGAGGACAGAGAGGCTACTATGGCAAGGCTTGGAGGACTTAACCGCAGATACAGGACAGTGTGGAGATGCAACATTATGTGGAGATAGAGGAGTTGTTGCACAAAGCTATTCTTGTGGAGCAGCAGATCAAAAGGAAGCATAACTCGCGTGGAAGCTATGGAAACAGCAAGTACCAGCATTCTAAAGATGAGAAACCGTCCTATCTGAAGGATAGCAAGCCTCAGCAGAAAGAAGATAATAAGCCAAGCAGCACACCCAGCAAGGACAAAGGCAAAGCTGAAGCTACTAGTTCCAAAACCAGAGATGTTAAGTGTTTTAAGTGTCAAGGGCGTGGGCATTATGCTAATGAGTGCACCAACAAAAAGGTTATGATTCTTCTTGAGAATGGGGAGTATGAATCAGAGGAAGAGAAGTCTGAGTCTGATCATGAGAAGTCAGGAGAAGAAAGTGAAGTGGAACCAGTAAGAGGCAGATTGTTGGTAACAAGAAGGCTCTTGAACTTGCAAACTAAGAATGGAGAACTTGAGCAGCGCGAGAATCTATTTTACACCAGATGTCTGGTTCAGGGAAAGGTGTGCAGTCTCATAGTTGATGGTGGTAGCTGTGTCAATGTAGCCAGTGAGATCATGGTGAAGAAGTTGGGTTTGAAAATTCTGAAGCACCAAAGGCCATACAGATTGCAGTGGCTTAATGAGGAGGGCGAGATGAGAGTTTCTACTCAGGTGCTGGTTCCTATAGCCATTGGTAGATATGAGGATGAAGTCTTGTGTGATGTGTTGCTAATGGAAGCCAGTCATATACTTCTTGGAAGACCATGGCAGTATGATAGACGTGTGAATCATGATGGCTTCACCAACAAACACACATTTGAATTCAAGGGAAAGAAGACTGTTCTGGTGCCTCTGTCTCCTAAAAAGGTTCATGAAGATCAACTCCAGCTTCAGAAAACAAAAGAGATAGACCTCAAACCTGATCAGGACAAGCAACACAGCCTCTATGCTAAACAAGGAGATATCAAAAGAATTCTTTACTCTCGAAATTTTATTATCTTGCTTATGTTTAAGGAGACTTTACTAACAGTCACTGATCACACACCGGATCATCCGAAAGGAATCCTCTTTACAGGAATATGCAGATGTGTTTCCAGAAGAAAGCCCCATGGATTGCCTCCGTCCAGGATTGAGCATCAAATTGACTTTGTACCTGGTTCAACACTACCAAACAGACCTGCATACAGAACTAATCCAGTGGAGACTAAAGAATTGCAAAGACAAGTAGAGGAGCTGATGGAGAAGGGTCATATCCGAGACATCTTGAGTCCATGTGCAGTTCCAGTGCTCCTTGTAAACACATTTGTGTTTTAGAGCATGATTCAAACAATCAGAGATAATTAGATTCAAGAATTAAAGAGATTAAGATATTTTAGTGAGAGAATAAGGAGAGAGAAACTTAAAACTTCATTGATTATTAAAGATGAGGTTTACAACATATTTATATGAGAGATGCAATACATTTCGAAATCAGTAAGATAAGAATGAGATCCAGAACGTGCGGAGTCAAGGAGAGCTGTCCAAAAGCAGCCAATGGAGTCTCCACATGCTTGATCCCTTTGGCATATTTTACTAGATGCTGCCTTCTTTACAGCCTGTCACCAGCCTGTCTAGCTGTGACTAAACCTCATCCAGACTGCTCCTCTCTTATCCATACTCCCCCTTCGTCGTGGCTTACTCTTCAAGGAACTACAAGGTAACTTTCCAGCTCTTAACTCAGTTACCACAGTAAGAATAAAGTTACTGTGGTAAATATCCAAAAGTTACTGTCTGCTCCCAATCTCTTCTTCTCTCAATATATCAACTCTTCATCACCTCATCTCAACACTCCCCCTCAAGCTGACCATGTGGAACAAGTCAAGCTTGGATTGCCATGAGATCTTCCCTCATTAAAAACCTCACCATAGAAAACCCAATGGGATATAACTTTGATGAGGGAAAAAGAGTGGAGATCTCATGACAAGGGGATCAGCTCCTAGGTGTAAGATCAATGAGTCCAAGCCTGGATAGTATCGACTCCATTGTCTTTAACCTTGCTGCCTTGGTGAACACATCTGCAAGCTGATCTTCACTCCTTGTATAGCATGGCAGAATCACTCCCAAGATAATCATCTGCCTCACCTTGTGACAATCAACTTCTATATGCTTTGTCCTCTCATGGAAGACTGAGTTAGAGGCAATGTGAATGGCTGCTTGATTGTCACAATGCATTGTCATAGGTGTGGTCTTCTCAATCTCCAAATGCTTCAAATTACCCTTGATCCACACCAACTCGTTTGTCAGCTTCAACATAGCTCTATACTCAGCTTCAGCACTAGAACAGGAGATAACTTTCTGCTTCTTGCTCTTCCAAGTAACCAGGTTCCCTCCAATGAAAGTGCAATACCCTGTGGTAGATCTTCTCTCTACTCTATCTCCTGCCCAATCAGCATCACAATACCCAACCACTTCTGTACTGCCATTGCACCCCATCCAAACTCCTTGTCCAGGCGTGCCACTTAGATACCTCAGTATCCTATCAACCATCTTCCAGTGATGTACCTTTTACTTGCATATACTGACTCACTTGGTTCACAGCAAAACATATATCTGGTCTGGTAATGGTTAAGTAGATAAGCTTGCCAACCATCTTTCTATACAGCTTAGGATCCTCAAATAACTGGTTCTCTTCAACTTCCCCCTCACGCAAGACTTTATACCCCTCTTCAAGAGGTGTGTTTGCTATCTTTCCACCAAGTACATCAGTCTCCTTCAGCATATCCATTGCATACTTCCTTTGAGACATAAACAAACCCTCCTTTGATCTGCATATCTCAATCCCCAAGAAATACTTCATCTCTCCCAAGTCTTTGATATCAAACACTGACTTGAGGAACTCTTTAGTGGCTTTAATCCCAGCCTTATCACTCCCTGTGATAATCAGATCATCCACATACACCAAGATCACAATTATTCCTGATGGTCCTGTCAATGTGAAGAGAGTATGATCAAGCTCAGACTTCCTGAAACCTCTCCCATTGAGTGTTGTACTCAGCTTGCTGTACCAAGCTCTCGGTGACTGCTTCAGCCCATATATGGCTTTCTTCAATCTCAACACATTCCCTGACTTCACTAGATGCTCAAGACCAGGAGGTGGTAGTATGTATACCTCATCTTCTAGCTCACCTTGCAAGAATGCATTCTTCACATCCATTTGCCACAAGTCCCATTCAAGATTCACAGCAAGAGATAGAACTATCCTGATGGTGTGGAGCTTGGCTACTGGTGCAAAGGTATCAATGTAATCTTCTCCATATGTTTGAGTGAATCCTCTTGCAACCAGCCTTGTTCATGCCTATCTATCTGCCCATTTGGAAGATATTTGATGGTGAAGATCCATCTGCTGGACACAGCTCTCTTCCCTTTTGGTAGCTCATTCTCATACCATGTATCATTCCTGACCATAGCATCAGCCTCAGCATTCACTGAATCCCTCCACTCTTGAATCAACATGGCTTCTTCATAGCTTCTTGGAACATAGCTCTCATCTAGGCTCACCATAAATGCATAATGCTCATCTGAAACTCAGCAAAGGAACACACAGCTTGAGAAGGATGCCCACAGCCTGGGCATTGTAGTACACTCGCTTGTTTCCAGTTGGAAAGATCCCTCCTAACCTTGTGCTCCTCCTTAACTCCTGAACTGGAACCTCAGCTTGAACATGTTCCTCTGAGCCAGAACCAGTGTACTCTTTCTCCTGAACTAGTAGACTCTTCTCCTGAACCAGTAGAGTCTCTTGCTCATCTCCACCACTAGGCTGAACCGATTCTCAGCCTTGTGTCACATCTTGATCATGATGACCTGAATCTTCTTGGTGCTTCTCTGCACTCCAGATTCAGTTCCATTCCCTCTCATGATCAAGAGGGATCTCAGCCAGCTTCCTCATGGTGATCAGTATGCTCTGTCCTCCTTGGTACCTGATCTTGAGACATGTTTATTTTGTTAAGATGAGAGGATGAAGGTTGAGATGAGGAGAAGAAATGGAGTGTGAGATTACTTGGATGAAGAAGTTACCATAGTAAAAATAAGTTACTGTGGTAAAAAGGGTGAAAGGAGAGTTACCATAGAGTTACCTTGGTAAAATGGTGAAGAGAGTGATCAAAGGAGTAAAGGGATCTACACAAGGCTGGTGAGAGTTGGTGGATCAGGCTGGAAGAGAGGACAGCCTGTCGACATGCTGGAAAGGAAGAAGCTCTTCCTTTGGTCTCATTGGCTAGTTTGAAAATCACCTTTGACTCCCCTTTTGACTCCTCTCACCTAACCTTATCTCTTAGCTTGTAAACCATTGTAATCTCTTGCTATATATATGTATCCTCATCATCAATAATAAGTATCGCTATTTCTAGCTCTCTCGTTTCTTAATCTCTAAACCTCTTAATCTTTATTTTAAATCACCAGATTATGATTAATCACTCTTAAATCATAAAAATCTCATGGTATCAGAGCCTGGTTCACTTAAAAGGAGAGAGTGATTTCTTTTTCTAAAATGTTCTTGAGTGTTCTTGAGTGTTCTTGAGTATTTTGGTGAGCTAGATCTTTAAAAATCTGAGTTGGTGTCTGTTGGTGTTTCTGTGGGAGAGTAAGCTTCAAGGAGTTCCTTTAGATGATTGTCAAGGTCTGGAAAGTGATCTAGCTTATTTTGAAGTCTGCAGTGTATAAGCTAAAGGTTGATGATCTGTGTATTGGCTGTTGATTGCTGAGGAGATGAAGCAGCTTAGATCAGAGACAACAAATTATGAGGAGGAGAAAGGAGGAGGACGCCATTGTAGTGTGGTTCTACTGATAAAGACAGCTTTGAAGAGCTGTGGGATGTGGGAGGCAAGTAAAGGTGGGATCTTTGAAGGAGATAGCCACTGATGGGAGTGACAGTGTAAAGGTGGACTTTAAAGCAAAGGTGGGATCTTGAAGGAGATAGCCACTGATGGGAGTGACAGTGTAAAGGTGGAGCCTTTACAAGTAAAGGTGGGATCTTTGAAGGAGGTAGCCACTGATGGGAGGGTAAAGGTGGATTTTATAAGAGATAGCTGCTGAGGGAGATCAGCTAGCTAGAGAAACCAGTAAGGATCAGTCTAGTCCTGGAGAAAGTACATTGCTTGAGAAGATTGAAGGTGCTCATGAGAACAAGATCAATCTTAGAGAGTGTATGAAACCAAGGAGGGTACTCTGTGGCCCATGATCATGTAGTGAAGCTGCAACATTTGTGGAATGAACTACAAGAGTTGAGAACTCTTATATGGGAAAGCCACGCCAAAGCAAGGAATGGTCTCAAGGGTATTGGCATCATGTAGAATCATCATATATGGCTAGTAGAGATGGTTCTAAAGGGGAACAACTTCCAGAGATGGAAGAGATGTGTGCACTGGTGGAGAGAGCACATAAGAGGATGAGGGATGAGAATAGGCTAACCATGAGTAGGAGTGAGAGCTCATGGAAGCCAACGGGAGTAGGAGGAGAGCTCAGAAGCAACCATGAGTAGGAGTGAGGGCTCATGGAGGCTAACCGAGTAGGAGGAGAGCTCGAAGAAGAGAGGCAGAATGGTTGCTAAGGGGTTTAGCAACATGATAAGGAGAAGAAAGAGTTGTGGGAAAGTGCAACTACTCTGCATATATGGGAGAGTCTATAGAGGACAGTGGGATCATGAGGAAGCTAAGGAGCAAAGGAGAGGATGAGAGGGTTATTAGGAGGAATGGAATGAGTTTCAGAAAGTGTGTATGCTTTGGCCACGACCCTGAGTCTGGGTGCTCCTGCCAAAGCATCCACATCTAACAAACGATTCTCATTGATTCTGGAGCAAGTCATCACATGATTAGTGACAAGAGCTTGCTAAGGATATTAAGAGATCCAACAATGGGAGTGTGGAGATAGCTAATGGTACTAAGATTCCAATAGAAGGTGTTGGAAAGCTCCAATTGTTTGGTAAAGACTCGATGCTTTCTATATGCCTCAGTTTGTTTCAAACTTACTATCAGTGAGGAGAGCAACAGTGGATCTTAGCTGCCAGGTAGTGTTCAAACCAAATGATGTTGAGTTCCAAAGAAGACTGGAAAGGTGATTGGTAGAGGAGACAGTATGAACAACCTATACCAGCTCCAATTGATAAGATCTCTAAGCCTTTGATGCTTGGTGCTTAAGTAGTACTACTAAGGAGACTGATAGTACTACTTGGCATGCAAGATTGGTCATCCTCATGCCCGAGCTATGGAGTTGATATTTCCTAATATGTCATTTAATCACTTGGAGTGTGAGGCATGCATATTAGGAAAGCATTGCAGATTGTGTTCCCACGCCAACTACAACATATGAGCATTGCTGACCTGGTACATTCGATGTATGGACTGCTCCATGCATGTCTAGAGACAGCCAGAAGTATTTTGTGACCTTTATGATGAGAAGTCTAAGTATACCTGGCTGACTTTGCTTCCATCAAAGGACAGGGTGTGGAGGCCTTTATGAACTTCCAAGCATATGTATCCAACAATACAATGCTTCTGTGAAGATATTGAGGTCAGATAATGGAGGTGAATACATGGGAAATGCATTCAAGAGTCATCTAGCCAAGCATGGGATTGTGCATCAAACTACCTGCCCGTGATACACCACAGCGCAGAATGGTGTAGCTGAGAGGAAGAACAGGCATTTGATGGAGGTTGCTAGATCTATGATGTTTCATACCAACGCTCCAAAGAGGTTTTGGGAGATGCTGTGCAGACTCGCTATCTTATCAACCGGTTCCAACAAAGATATTGGGTGATCTGTCCTTTGAAGTGTTGAAAAAAAAAGCCTGTCCTTGATCATCTAAGAGTGTTTGGGTGTGTGTGCTATGTGATGACACCAGGAGAACAGAGAAACAAGCTTGAGGCAAGGAGTACTAAAGCTATGTTTATTGATACTCTATTACTCAAAAGGGTTATAAGTGCTATGATTCTGAAGCAAGGAGGGTGATGGTATCTAGAGAAGTGAAGTTTGTGGAATCAAAAGGATATTATGGAGAGAAAGAGTGGGAGAGTCTGAAGGATTTGTCTCAAGCTCCATCTGATAGAGCAACAACACTGAGAGTGATGTTGGAGAGGCTAGGGATAGGATTGTCCCAGGATCCCAAATCTGGAAGAAGAGAGTCTTCCAACCAGCCTGGAGAAGCTGGAACAACTCCTCTTGATCATGAGAGGGAATGGAACTGAATCTCATGAACCTGTGCAAAATCAAGGAGATTCAGGCCAACATGATCAAGAGGTTACAGTGGAAGTAGAGAGTGGTGCTCAGCCTGTTGGGGAAGAGCAGAGGGAGTCTACTGACTCAAATGAGAATGGTACTCAGTCTAGTGAGTCTACTGAAGAGTGGGAAGGAGAATCTAGTGGATCAGTGGAGAATCAACCAAATGAGCAAGAACCACAAGTAGAGGAGATGGTTCAGCCACTGAGGAGGAGCACAAGGGAAAGGAGGGATCCTTCCAACTGGGTAAACACGAGAGTGTACTACAATGCCCAGGCTGTGGAGCATCCCTCCCAAGCTATGTGTTCCTTTGCAGAGTTTCCAGATGATCACATGGCATTTACAGTAAGCTTGGATGAGAGCTATGTTCCAAGGACTTATGAGGAAGCTGTAGCCATCAAAGAGTGGAGAGAGTCAGTTGCTGATGAGGCTGGGGCTATGATTAAAAATGAGACTTGGTATGAGAGTGAGCTTCCTAAAGGGAAGAAGGCAGTAACAAGTAAATGGGTGTTTACAATTAAGTTTTACCCTGATGGAAGAATAGAGAGGCTAAGTCTAGACTGGTAGCAAGAGGGTTTGGGTGTGTGTATGTGATGACACCAGGAGAACAGAGAAACAAGCTTGAGGCAAAAGTCTAAAGCTATGTTTATTGGATACTCTATTACTCAAAAGGGTTATAAGTGCTATGATTCTGAAGCAAGGAGGGTGATGGTATCTAGAGAAGTGAAGTTTGTGGAATCAAAAGGATATTATGGAGAGAAAGAGTGGGAGAGTCTGAAGGATTTGTCTCAAGCTCCATCTGATAGAGCAACAACACTGAGAGTGATGTTGGAGAGGCTAGGGATAGGATTGTCCCAGGATCCCAAATCTGGAAGAAGAGAGTCTTCCAACCAGCCTGGAGAAGCTGGAACAACTCCTCTTGATCATGAGAGGGAATGGAACTGAATCTCATGAACCTGTGCAAAATCAAGGAGATTCAGGCCAACATGATCAAGAGGTTACAGTGGAAGTAGAGAGTGGTGCTCAGCCTGTTGGGGAAGAGCAGAGGGAGTCTACTGACTCAAATGAGAATGGTACTCAGTCTAGTGAGTCTACTGAAGAGTGGGAAGGAGAATCTAGTGGATCAGTGGAGAATCAACCAAATGAGCAAGAACCACAAGTAGAGGAGATGGTTCAGCCACTGAGGAGGAGCACAAGGGAAAGGAGGGATCCTTCCAACTGGGTAAACACGAGAGTGTACTACAATGCCCAGGCTGTGGAGCATCCCTCCCAAGCTATGTGTTCCTTTGCAGAGTTTCCAGATGATCACATGGCATTTACAGAAGCTTGGATGAGAGCTATGTTCCAAGGACTTATGAGGAAGCTGTAGCCATCAAAGAGTGGAGAGAGTCAGTTGCTGATGAGGCTGGGGCTATGATTAAAAATGAGACTTGGTATGAGAGTGAGCTTCCTAAAGGGAAGAAGGCAGTAACAAGTAAATGGGTGTTTACAATTAAGTTTTACCCTGATGGAAGAATAGAGAGGCGCAAGTCTAGACTGGTAGCAAGAGGGTTCACTCAGACATATGGTGAGGACTATGTTGAGACCTTTGCACCTGTGGCTAAACTACATACTATCAGGATTGTATTATCTCTAGCTGTGAATCTTGAGTGGGATTTGTGGCAAATGGATGTGAAAAATGCATTCCTTCAAGGAGAGTTGGAAGATGAAGTATATATGCATCCACCACCAGGTCTTGAACATCTAGTCAAGAAGGGTAATGTGTTGAGGTTAAGAAAAGCTATTTATGGTCTCAAGCAGTCTCCAAGGGCGTGGTACAACAAGTTGAGCACTACACTGAATGGGAGAGGATTCAGGAAGTCAGAATTGGATCATACTCTCTTTACCTTAACCACTCCATCTGGCATTGTTGTGTTGCTGGTTTATGTGGATGATATTATCATCACAGGAAGTGATAAGGAAGGCATCAAGGCTACAAAAGAGTATCTTAAGGCAAGCTTTGAGATTAAAGACTTGGGAGAAATGAAATACTTCCTGGGATTGAGATATGCAGATCAAAGGAAGGGTTGTTTATGTCTCAAAGGAAGTATGTGATTGATCTCAAGGAGCTGATGCATGGAGGAAAGACAGCAAAGATGCCAATGGAGGATGGCTACAAGGTTCCACGTGAGGGGGAGATTGAGGATAGCAAGCCATTCCATGATCCTAAGCTATACAGGAAGCTTGTGGGGAAGCTAATCTATCTTACCATTACAAGACCTGATGTGTGTTTTGCGGTGAATCAAGTTAGCCAGCACATGCAAGTTCCTAAGGAGCACCATTGGAGGATGGTGGAAAGGATCTTGATGTATCTGAATGGGACTACTGGTCTGGAGTTTGGATGGGATGTAACAAGAGTATGAGGTGTGTGGCTACTGTGATGCAGATTGGGCTGGAGACCGAGCAGACAGAAAATCAACCACAGGCTATTGTACATTCATTGGTGGTAATTTGGTCACTTGGAAGAGTAAGAAGAAGGTAGTGTCTTGCTCAAGTGCTGAGGCTGAGTATAGAGCAATGCTTAAGCTTACTAATGAACTAGTGTGGATAAAAGGGATTTTGAAGCATTTGGAGATTATTCAAGCAACTCCAATGACAATGCATTGTGACAATCAAGCAGCTATCCACATTGCTTCTAACTCAGTGTTCCATGAAAGAACAAAACACATTGAGGTTGACTGCCACAAGGTGAGGCAGATGATGATTCTGGAGTAATTCTGCCATGTTACACGAGGAGTGAGGATCAGTTGGCTGATGTGTTTACGGCAGCAAGGCAAAGACAATGGAGTCCATTCATATCAGATTGGGGCTCATTGATCTTTCGCCAAGAACTAGTCTATACACTCTCCCGATCATGTGATCTCTACTCTTTCCTCATTAAGGTTTTATCCCAATGGGTTTTCTTTAATGAGGTTTTAATGAGGAGATCTCATATCTTCCAAGCTTGACTTGTTCCACATGGTCAAGCTTGAGGAGGAAGTTAAGATGAGAGGATGAAGGTTGAGATGAGGAGAAGAAATGGAGTGTGAGATTACTTGATGAAGAAGTTACCATAGTAAAAATAAGTTACTGTGGTAAAAGGGTGAAAGGAGAGTTACCATAGAGTTACCTTGGTAAAATGGTGAAGAGAGTGATCAAAGGAGTAAAAGGGATCTACACAAGGCTGGTGAGAGTTGGTGGATCAGGCTGAAGAGAGTGACAGCCTGTCGACATGCTGGAAAGGAAGAAGCTCTTCCTTTGGTCTCATTGGCTAGTTTGAAAATCACCTGACTCCCCTTTTGACTCCTCTCACCTAACCTTATCTCTAGCTTGTAAACCATTGTAATCTTTGCTATATATATGTATCCTCATCATCAATAATAAGTATCACGCTTTTAGTCTCTAGTCTCTCTCTTGTTCTTAATCTCTAAACCTCTTAATCTTTATTTTAAATCACCAGATTATGATTAATCACTCTTAAATCATAAAAATCTCATATTTTGTTGAAATAAAGAAGAGAATAACCAGAGGAAAAGAGTTAGTTCATGATAAAAGACAAGTGCATCAAGAGAAGCTGATTTGGGCTTGTATGTACAGACTTGCTCCACAAGCTACCACTGACCTAACCTGACTTGCAAGGCAAGGAGTGAGTTGTGGAGGACCTTATGGACGGGAACCTCTGAGAAGTAAAGGAAAAATGTTTGAATTTAAATAAGAGAGTCTTGTTTGAATTTGAAAAGAAGAAGTCACATGGGTTGCTTTGGAGAAGCAGCTGGACCTGTCCCTTTCACTCGCAGGCTGTGCCAACTCTCTCATGTCTCTTCTGCTTCTGGTCGTGCCTCCCTTGTCCATATCCTCCTGGAGTCTTCCATTTCCCCATTATATTAGTTGTTTAGTGTTCCCTGATTTAATCTTTGTTTATTGTAAGTGATTGCCTATTTAAAGGCTTCACCACTCTTGTAACAAGTCATCCAGTATCAATACAAGTTTCTATCAGTCTAATTTCGTGGCCTCTCTCCCTTAATTGTGCTCTAAAAAATAGTCACAATGTAGAGTGCTTAGAAGTCATGGTTTAGAGGCTGCCTTAACTCTCCTCCCTCTTAAGGCAGCTTAATACTTGTAAAACTCACTTAAACTCTTCTTTATCTCTCTTAAGCTCTAGATTACTGATTCTAAATCCTCTTCATCTAAGTACACAAACTCAAAGTGTTGTGTTACTACAGAAGGATAGATTCAAACTAGAGCTTCTCAGCTTTCTATAACCAGTTTACTCTCTAGGATCTTGGTTATAGTATAGGCTGTTCAAGAAGATTCAACCACCAGTTGGTTGTCTCTTCAAGTGTGTGGGTGAGTTCCTGTTGTATGGTTGAAGGGGATTCAGTTACAAGTTAACTGAATACTCTCTTGACATGAGACAAACACTCATGAATTCCAACATGGTATCAGAGCTTTGTTGCTCTTCTTTGGGATTAAACTCACCTCTTTTCTTTCTGTTTTTCAATAAATCCTTTTTCTCCCACTCTGATATAGTGTTAGCTTGGTCAGTACTTGTTAGTATCTTGAATCAAGCTTGAGGAAGAGAAAGATTTCAAAAAAAAAATGCTTCACAATTATGCTTTATCCATTGGATAATAGCTTGTTCTTTATGGAGCATCTCTTTGACCAGTGGACTGACTGTTTTGATCCATTGGTTTCTTTGTTGTGTGAGCCATAGAAAACACTTGTTTATGTGTTATTCTGATGTTTCTCTTGTTGCAAGCCCTGGAAAACATCAGTTCATGAGTTATTCCAGTGGCACTTGTCTAAGATCAGTGAGCAAATTAATTGTTCAATGGTCCATTGTGTTTCAGCTACTAAAGCACCAAACTCTTGATGAGTATTGATGCTCCTGGCTGTTTATAAGCTCAGAACTCAAGAAAACAGCAAAACTCTGTCCATTAGACCTCTTGAGCAAATTCTCTATTCTCTATATCTAATTCTCTGATTCTCAGGTTACTTATTCTCCACATTCTCTCATTCTCTGGCTACTAATACTCTGTTACATCATTCTCTATTCTCTACTTATTCTCTGGTTACTTAATTATCTATTCTCACAATCTCTTGTTTAGAATCTGCCTAAGGTTGTTAAACTGTCTTGAAGTTAAGATGTCATGAAAGATTTATCTTTCTTCTGCCCTTAGGAAAATAAATTGTTTTGTTGCCTGAATGCTTAGTCTTGTTGATTATGATTCAGAGAGTGTTGCTAGGATAGAATCATATCTGTCCATTGCTTGTCTAAATTGTGTTTTAAAGATCAGACTTGGTGAAAACCAATGTTCTGGTCTCTTGTTGTCTACTGATGCTTGTTTTAGTGTTGGTTTGACAGATTTCCATGTTGATCAGACCCTGCACAAGATGCATATTCCTGACCATGGAGAAATAGTTGTGAGTAGACCAGGTGGCTTAAAGCTCATATCGCTTGTCTCTCCCATATACTCGGAGTCAAGCTTGAGGGGGGTTGTAAATGAGCTTCCATGGCCTGTCTAGGAGCCATTGCAAGAAGCATTCAACAAGGACAACAACAACTTGGTGTTAGAACAGATGGCCACCAGAGACTACTTGACAAGATCAGGTGGAGAGTCAAGCTGAGTGGAAAGCTATGAATCAACCCAAGGAATGGAGTTAGAACAGTTACCTTCGTTGGGAAGCTATGGATCAGCTTCTAAAAGGAGTTAGAACAGTTACCTTCAGTGGGAAGCTATGAATCAGCCCATAGCATGTGTGCTTGTACCTGGTTGATGAAGCTTCAAGTTATGAGGGCTGTTGTCTCAAGGCATGGTGATCATCATTGGCTCTCATCTTCCACGCTTGACCACATACTCTCATTCTCAGGTCAAGCTTGAGGAGGGGTGTTAATATGAGAAGCCAAAGCCCATTCTTCTTATGCAAGGGAAGTACCTAAAACTATACTTATTCTTGTTTGAATAGGTTTGCCCCTTGAGAATTGATGCATGTGTGTGTGCATTGTTTGAATCAGGTACTTGGCTAATGGAGAGTCTGGTCGTTGATCAAACCCTTTGATGATGGCAGGAAGTCAGAAGAAAGGGGGAGACAAAGAACCAGCCAAATGAAGAGTTCCAAGCAGTTTTGAGTGTGAAGCAAGGAAGGCATTGGTGCCTGCTTGCCATTGAAGTAAGGCCATGATCCAGGGTTTATGAGTCCCTAACTTGATCATAAGACTCATAAACCCACTGGCCAATCCCTAGCTGAGGGTAGTTGCACTTTTTTCCTAAGTGATGGTTTTATCCCATGAGGTTTTCCACACTTAGTTTTTTAATGAGGCAAGTATTCTCAGTTCCAACCTTGTCCAAAGATCTCCTATGGTCAAGCTTGAGGGGGAGTGTTGAAATAAAGAAGAGAATAACCAGAGGAAAAGAGTTAGTTCATGATAAAAGACAAGTGCATCAAGAGAAGCTGATTTGGGCTTGTATGTACAGACTTGCTCCACAAGCTACCACTTGACCTAACCTGACTTGCAAAGGAGGAGTGAGTGTGGAGGACCTTATGGACGTGGGAACCTCTGAGAAGTAAAGGAAAAATGTTTGAATTTAAATAAGAGAGTCTTGTTTGAATTTGAAAAGAAGAAGTCACATGGGTTGCTGAGAAGAACTGACCTGTCCCTTTCACTCGCAGGCTGTGCCAACCTCTCTCATGTCTCTCTTTCTGCTTCTGGTCGTGCCTCCCCTTGTCCATATCCTCCTGGAGTCTTCCATTTCCCCATTATATTAGTTGTTTAGTGTTCCCTGATTTAATCTTTGTTTATTGTAAGTGATTGCCTATTTAAAGGCTTCACCACTCTTGTAACAAGTCATCCAAGATCAATACAAGTTTCTATCAGTCTAATTTCGTGGCCTCTCTCCCTTAATTGTGCTCTAAAAATAGTCACAATGTAGAGTGCTTAGAAGTCATGGTTTAGAGGCTGCCTTAACTCTCCCTCTTAAGGCAGCTTAATACTTGTAAAACTCACTTAAACTCTTCTTTATCTTCTCTTAAGCTCTAGATTACTGATTCTAAATCCTCTTCATCTAAGTACACAAACTCAAAGTGTTGTGTTACTACAGAAGGATAGATTCAAACTAGAGCTTCTCAGCTCTATAACCAGTTTACTCTCTAGGATCTTGTCAAGTAGTCTCTGGTGGCCATCTGTTCTAACACCAAGTTGTTGTTGTCCTTGTTGAATGCTTCTGCAATGGCTCCTAGACAGGCCATGGAAGCTCATTTACATATTTTAAGTTTCTCCATCAGAATCTTAAGAGTATTTGCCCTTCCTGGTGAAGCTTGAGACTGACCCCTAAGTCTTCACTTCTCCTTCTCATAATACCCTGTAGACTCCACAAATTTCACTTCTCGTGATACCAGAACTCTCCTTGTTCCGATCATAACACTTGTAACCCTGGGTTATAGAATACCAATAAACATGGCTTTGGTACTCTTCTCCTCCAGCTTATCTCTCTGCTCTCCGAACCCAAACATAGCACACGCATCCAAAGAATCTCAGGTGATCAATGCTCGGCTTGTTCTTGTTCAACACTTCAAATGGAGGCAGATTCTTCAAGATCTTGGTTGGAACCGGTTGATAAGATAGCAAGCAGTCTGAACAGCATCACTCCAAAACCTCTTTGGTACTTAGCATGGAACATCATAGATCTTGCTACCTCCATCAAGTGCCTGTTCTTCCTCTCAGCTACCCCATTTTGTGTGGTGTGTAAGGACAGCTTTCGCTGCACAACCCCATGCTTTGCTAGATGACTCTTGAAAGCATTGCTTGTATACTCCCTCCATTATCAGACCTTAGTACTTTCACAAGAGCATTGTAATGACTAGCATTATGCTTGGAAGTTTATAAATAAGATTTCTAAGGATCTTAAATCATAAAAGAAGATGAGACAGAGATTTAAGGAAGATTAAAAGAGATTAAGAGATTAGAAAAGTGATTATGAGATTTAGAGACTAAGAGACATTTCTGGAAAATAAAAGACTCTCCTTACTTGCTTAATCCATCTTAAGGTCGAGATTACAATATATATAAGAGCTCAGATACAAGGGCTTTCAGCTTAATGGATGAAGCATGTGAAGTCAACAAAGAGAAGAGGCGCCTCATTCAAACTGTCCAATCCCAGCCCTCACACGTTCTGGTCTTTGCCTTGACTCTGACAGCCTGGCACAGCCTGTCAGACGCTCCTCCTTCTTCCTTTTAACGGTCACAAGCCTCAGTAACAAGCTAAGATCACCACACTCATTTACTTTCACCCGGGTAAGTTCATTTCACCCCTTAGGTGGAAGTGATCCTTGTACGGCCTTGTACGGACATGATCACTTCCATCTATCCTTCTCCAAATAGCTTCCTCTCTTCATATCTTCAACCCTTACTTCATGTAACTCTCCTTAACATAATACTCAGCACAATACTCAACTCATCTCAACACTCCCCCTCAAGCTTGACCATATGGAACAAGTCAAGCTTGGACAGCCATGAGATCGTCCTCATTAAAAACCTCACTAAAAACCTCACCAAGGAAAACCCATTGGGACAAAACCTTGATGAGGGAAAAAGAGTAAAGATCTCATGACTAAGGGGATCAGCTCTTCTTCTTCCCAAGATCAGTGAGGCCCAAACGGATGTGAATGGACTCCATTGTCTTCTGCCTTGCTGCCTTTGTAAACACATCAGCCAGCTGGTCTTCACTTCTGGTATAGCAAGGTAAAATCACTCCAAGCACTATCATCTCCCTTACTTTGTGGCAGTCAACTTCAATATGCTTGGTTCTCTCATGGAAGACTGAGTTGGATGCAATGTGGATGGCAGCCTGGTTGTCACAATGCATAGTCATTGGTGTGGCTTAATCAATCTCCAAATGCTTCAGTATCCCTTTTGATCCAAACCAGCTCGTTTGTCAGCTTCAGCATGGCTCTATACTCAGCTTCTGCACTTGAACATGAGACCACCTTCTACTTCTTGCTCTTCCAAGTAACTAAGTTCCCACCAATGAATGTGCAATAGCCAGTAGTTGATCTTCTATCTGATCTATCTCCTGCCCAATCTGCATCACAATAGCCCACCACTTCTGTGCTTCTGTTGCAACCCATCCACACACCAAGATCTTGTGTTCCATTCAGGTACATAATGTTGACATGAAGCAAATAATGAGAGGTCTATTACACTATTAAAGAGACACACGCAGAGAGCAAGGCAAGACAAGTTTGGTGGAATGATCAAGTTGATTCTATCCATACAAGTGAAGAGGTGACCTAGAGTAACTTGCAAGGCAAGTGAAATACTTGATCAGGAAGAGCATTTACATCAGCCAGAAATGTGGAGAAGTGTCGACACTTGAGGAGAATAACGTTGGAGAAGAATCACGTGAAGTGAGAAGGAGAGAGAGTTGTGAACTGTCACTTTCACCATTGCGACGAGCCAGCCGACCAGATCTCCTCCCATTTGTTTATTCTTTTCCTTGTACTATCTCCCATTTGTTTATTGTTTCTCTTGCCTACGATCTCTGCTTTAAGTAGGATGTAATATGTTCCAAATCAAGTCAAGGAAATATGTTCCTCTTTTATTCTACATCTCTCTCTTCTCTCTCTCTCTCGGATTCCAATATCTCTTGTTCTTAATCTGCTACATAAATCTAACCTATACTTCTTATAATTTATCATGGTATCAGAGCAACAAAGCTCTTGAACCTACTTTTCTTCCGCAAACACTCTGATCTTACTTCTCTCCATTTTTAAATCCTTCTCTCTCCTGTTCTTGTTTTGGCGAAAGTGGAGGCAAAGATGGATAGCAACAACAACAACAACAACCGAACTCTCAGCATTCCTGTGACCTTAAAGGGAGTTAACTACCTCTTATGGGCCAGGATGGTGAAGATTGCCCTTGGAGGAAAAGGTTTATGGAGCCATGTCTCAACAGAAGCAGCTCCAAAACAAACTATCCAAGGAGAAGATGGAAAGGAGATGGTGGTAGCTGATGAAGACAAATGTGGTCAGGAAGATCTCATGGTGCTCACAGCCCTCCTTAGCTCCTTGGAACCAGCTATTATGGAGTCTTACTCATACTGTGAGACCACCAAGCAGTTGTGGGATACACTCTTGTGTATGGAAATGTCTCCAACCTTAGAGAGTTTTTGAAGTGAAAAGGGCCATCAATGCTCTCAGCCAAGGAGATGAGGAGTTTCAACCTCATTTCGGCAAGTACAGGTCTCTCTGGGCAGATTTGGAGTTACTAAGACCTCACACAACTGATCCAGCCACCCTCTTAACAAGGCGTGAAGAGGACAAAGTGCTTGGGCTACTGCTCACTCTAAACCCATCTTATGGGAGCCTGGTTAAGCACATCTTGAGAGCTGATAAGCTACCTGACCTGGATGAAGTATGTGCTCAAATCCAGAAGGAGGAAGGCTCAGTAGGCTTGTTTGGGAGTAAAGGAGACTTAACCATGGCTCACCAAGCTGAGGAAGCAGTGGCAAACAAACAAGGCTTACTAGCAGGATGAGAAGAAGGTCTTGATATGTGACCATTGCAAGAAGAAAGGCCATATGAAAGACAAGTGCTGATTCTCCACCCTCACCTTAAGCCAAACAAGTTCAAGGAGCCACGCTTTCAGTGAAGATTTGTGAGAATAAAGGAGAGATTTAAGAGAGATTTAAGAGAGATTTAAGAGAGATTTAAGAGAAACATTGTAAAAAGAGAGAGAGAGAGAGGAGTGGACGAGATTGTAGAGAGAGAGAGTGTGATTGAGGAATTCTATTTTCCTTGATCTCTTTTGGTCTGAGTACATGTCTTTAAATAGACTAATACAATTGTTAAACAATAGGCAAGTTGACTAGAAGAAAAGAATAAACAATGGGACTGATCTCGGCCAGCGCTCGTCCAACTTGGGTGGAAAGCGACAGGTCCTAAATGTTGGAATTCATGAGTGTTTGTCTCATGTCAAGAGAGTATTCAGTTAACTTGTAACTGAATCCCCTTCAACCATACAACAGGAACTCACCATTAAAAAGAGAGAGAAACCAACTGGTGGTTGAATCCTCTCACACACCTATACTACAACCAAGATCCTAGAGAGTAAACTGGTTATAAAGCTGAGAATCTCTAGTTTGAATCTATCCTTCTGTAGTAACACTTTGAGTTTGTGTACTTAAGATGAAGAGGATTTAGAATCAGTAAGCTAGCTTAAGAGAAGATAAAGAAGAGTTTAGAGTGAGTTTTACAAGTATTAGGCTGCCTTAAGGAAAGAGAGTTAAGGCAGCCTCTAAACCATAACTCTAACTCCTTACATTGTGAATATTGTTTAGACACAAGCAAGGGAGAGAGCCACGAAATTAGACTGAAAGAACTTGTATTGATACTGGATAACTTGTTACAAGAGTGGTGAAGCCTTTAAATAGGCAATCACTTACAATAAACAAAGATTAAATCAGAGAACACTAAACAACTAATATAATGGGGAAATGGAAGACTCCAGGAGGATATGGACAAGGGAGGCACGACCAGAAGCAGAAAGAGACAGAGAGAGGTTGGCACACCGCTTGAGTGAAAGGGACATGTCCACCGCTTCTCCAAAGCAACCCATGTGACTTCTTCTTTCAAATTCAAACAAGACTCTCTTATTTAAATTCAAACATTTTTCCTTTACTTCTCAGAGGTTCCCACGTCCATAAGGTCCTCCACAACTCATTCCTTGCCTTGCAAGTCAGGTTAGGTCAAGTGGTAGCTTCAGGAGCAAGTCGCACAAAACTAACCAAATTGGCTTCTCTTTATGAACTTATATCCTTGGATCATCAACCAGCTTCTCCTTCTGGTCATTCCTTTATTTATTTCAATATCTCCCTCAAGCTTGACCATAGGAGATCCCAAAGCTTGGAACTGAGAGCACTTGCCTCATTAAAACCTAAGTGTGGAAAACCTCATGGGATAAAACAATCACTTAGGGAAAAAGAGTGCAACTACCCTCAGCCTAGGGATTGGCTAGTGAGTCTAAGGAGTTTAAGATGATTTTGAAGGACTCCTTGACTCTGGATCATGGCCTTACTTCAATGGAAAGCAAGCACCAATGCCTTCCTTGCTTCATACTCAACACTTCTTAACTCTATGTGGCTGGTTCTTTGTCTCCCCCTTCTTCTGACCTCATGCCATCATCAAAGGGTTTGATCCACGACCAGACTCTTCATTATTTGCTCCAAGTACCTGATTCAAACAATGCACACACACATGCATCAATTCTCAAGGCAAACCTATTCAAACAAGAATAAGTATAGTTTTGGTACTTCCCTTGCATAAGTTTCTGAAGAATGGACATTGGCTTTCATATTTAACACCCTCCTCAAGCTTGACCTGAGAATAAGAGTATGTGGTCAAGCTTGGAAGATGAGAGCCAATGATGATCACCATGCCTTGTGGTGTAGCCATGACCAGAGACAAGGAGGAGGAGCTGAGTGAGAGTGATGAGGAAGAGCCAAGTGATGAACCAAGTGAAGAGATGACCTTAGAAGAAGGGAGTGAGGCTGGTGATATTGAAGAGAACCAGCACCAGAGAGATGTATCAAGTGGACTAGCCAATGTATGGAGTGGACCAGTGACTAGATCAAGACTGAGAGCACAAGAGAAGAGTCTCCATGCCTTGCTCCAAATCGGGGTTGGTCCAAGGAGGGAAGATCAAGATAAACCAGCTTGTTGGTTCAATTTAATTGCAATGTAATTGCTGGGCTTATTTGGTTTTCATTTAATTTAAACCAAGACAATTAGGATTTTTATTAAACCAATTTCAATTGGTTAGACTAGAATTAGAATTAAACCAGCCTGGTTTATTTGTGGTTTTTGGCCACTTTTATAGCTAAGGGGACTTGTTATTTTTCTTCAACTTTGAATCTAATAATTTACAGCAGCTTAGCTTGCTCTTGTCTCTTGCTTTCTCTGTTCAGCTAAAGGAACATTGATCTCACTTAAAGGAAGGAATTCCTAGTGAAACCATCTTAGACAATACAAGGTAATCTTGTGTCTTTGAGTAGCAAACCATCCTTGAAGCCATCCATAAGCTCAGGGAGACACCACAGTTCAAAGGAGAGCTAGTAGCCTCTTAGAACAACCCTCTATCCGCCCACCTTCAAGTGATCCAGAGTTTAAGCCATACCAGGCTGCACCAAGTGGTATCGAGCCACTTGAAGGTTAGGTTATGCGATCTTGACTACTCAGATCATTCTATCCATCTAAACACTTCTCTTATCTATCTATCTGTTGTAAGCCAGCTGAGCCAACCCTGGTAATCAAAAAAAAAAAAAAAAGAGATCTTTGATCCAAAACAAAAAATAATAATAAGAAGCTGAGGAGAAATCCAGCTAGCTGAAGAGTAATCCAGCTCAGGTGGTAAAGTCACTGGTACCTAAATCTCTTAATTCTCTGATTCATTATTGGGTTTAGTTCTAGATCTTAGTGTAGAGCTTTGAATCTTAACTGAACTTGTGAGAAGAGCAGAGACTTGGCAGCTTAAAACTGAGTGAGAGAGAGTTGTTTGTTTTTGTTTTTTTGTGTTCTCTAACTGTTTTGTGACAATGGCTGATGAGAGGCGAAGTTGAAGCAACCAGAGGAGCCAGAAGAACCGGCTGTCCAGCAAATCAATCTCAATCAAGTCCAATTTGAGGCTATGATGGCTGAGATAACCAGAAGGATGCAAGCTAACTTCAACCGAGCTCAGCAAGCTAATGATAATTTAGTTGATATTGATGCAGGACAGAGAGAGTAAAGAGTTGCAGGAGCTAGAGAGCACGATGAGACCTATAAGGGACCACGTTTTGAGGTTGGAGGTCATAGGATCTATGGTGAGCAAGCTCAAGATGATGAGGCTGATGAAAGTGATGATGAGTCTCGCTAGTCAGCACAGAGGCACCATAACCCAGACGGCCAGCTGATAACCTAGCAATCTCAAGCTTAGAATTCCTCCATTCCATGGCAAGAATGACCCTGATGCTTACTTGGAGGGAGAAGAAGATTGAACTGGTCTTCAATTGCCAGCAGTTTAATGAAGAGAGGTGAGATTAGCAGCTACTGAATTTATGGCTATGCTATAAGCTGGTGGGATCAGATTGCTACTACCAGGAGACGCCATGGAGAGCCTCAAGTAGCCTCCTGGTTTGAGAGAAAACTGTGATGAAGAAGAGGTTTGTCCCTACTCACTATGGGAGAGATCTCCACCAGAAACTGAGAAGGCTTTCCCAAGGTTCTAAGAGTGTAGAGGACTATCACCAGGAAATGGAGACACTCATGCTGAAAGCTGATTTAGAAGAGGGTGTAGAAGCTACCATGGCTAGATTCCAAGGAGGTCTTAACAGAGACATACAAGACAGATTGGAGCTACAAGAGTATGAGGACATGGATGAGCTACTACATAAGGCAATTCTGATTGAGCAGCAGAATAAGAGGAGGGGTTCTACCAGGTCACCATACGGCTCTACTTCTAAACCAATGTACCCCAAGGATGAAAAGTCATCAGATAAGCCAAGGGAGGGAGCTTCATCAGCGGATACCAAAAGAGATGACAAAGGAAAAGGAGTAGCCACACCTACCAGAACCAGGAACATTAAGTGCTTCAAGTGTCATGGTTTTGGACACTACGCCAATGAGTGTACCAACAAGAAGGTGATGACTATTCTAGCCAATGGGGAGGTAGTTTCTGAAGAAGAAGATGCCGGCCAGGAAACTGATGAGGATGGCGTGGAGTATCCAGTCAGAGGAGAGTTGCTAGTCACCAGGAGACTTCTCAATGCACAGCCTAGAGCCAAAGAAGATGAGCAAAGGGAAAACTTGTTTCACACCAGATGTTTGATACAAGATAAGGTTTGTAGCTTGATCATTGATGGAGGCAGTTGTACCAATGTTGCAAGTGATGAGCTAGTGGAGAAGTTGGGTCTTGAAGTTTACAAACACCCCAAGCCATATCTCTTGCAATGGATCAATGATGAGGGTGGTTTAAAGATCAGCAAACAAGTGAAAATTTTACTTTCAGTGGGAAAGTACCAGGATGAGATCACTTGTGATGTGGCGCCATTGGAAGCTAGTCACATACTTCTTGGGAGACCATGGCAGTATGACAAGAGATCAGTACATGATGGCTTCACCAATCGGCACACATTTGTTCACAAGGGTAAACAAGTCACCCTGGCGCCTATGACACCTAAGGAGGTACACCAGGACCAGATGCATCTTAAGATGAAGAGAGGAGAGTCCAAGGCAGCCGGCCAGACCTTGCTCATAGGAGAGACCAGCCAAGCTCAATCTCTTTGCCGCTAAAGATATCAAAACTGCTGTGATTGATCAATCAAATTTGATATTAATGGTTTATAAAGAATTGCTGAGCTCTACTACTAACCTGACTCCTGAGATCCCAGAGGAGATTGAGTGTCTTTTGCAGGAGTATAGGGATGTATTTCCAGAGGACAATCCCATTGGTCTGCCGCCAATTAGAGGGATAGAGCACCAGATTGATTTTGTGCCAGGAGCTACCTTACCAAACCGACCAGCATACAGGACCAATCCTGTGGAGACCAAGGAGCTTCAGAAACAAGTCAATGAGCTGATGGAGAAGGGACATATCAGGGAAAGCATGAGTCCTTGTGCTGTACCTGTTCTTTTGGTGCCTAAGAAAGATGGGAGCTGGAGGATGTGTGTAGACTGCAGAGCTATCAACAACATCACAGTTAAGTACAGACATCCTATCCCTCGCTTAGATGACATGCTAGATGAGTTACATGGTTCATGTGTCTTTCTAAAATTGATTTAAAGAGTGGTTACCACCAGATTAGAATGAAAGAAGGAGATGAGTGGAAAACTGCATTTAAAACTAAGCTAGGATTGTATGAATGGCTTGTGATGCCTTTTGGTCTCACTAATGCACCTAGTACTTTCATGAGGTTAATGAATCATGTCTTGAGAGCCTTGATAGGGCGATTTGTAGTTGTTTATTTTGATGACATCCTGATCTACAGCAAGACTATGAAAGAACATGTTCACCATTTGAGACAGGTTCTAGATGTGCTTAGGAAAGAAAATCTGTATGCTAACTACAAGAAGTGTTCTTTTGGAACAAATAACCTTGTCTTTTTAGGTTTTGTTGTGACTTCACAGGGCATACAGGTTGATGAGGAGAAGGTGAGAGCCATCGAGAGTGGCCGGTACCCAAATCAATTGGAGAGGTCAGGAGTTTTCATGGACTTGCTGGCTTCTACAGGAGGTTTGAGAGATTTCAGTACAGTTGCAGCACCACTGACTGAAGTGAAAAAGAGTGTAGGTTTTACTTGGGGGCCAGCCCAAGAAGAAGCATTTCAAATGCTAAAAGAGAAGTTAACAAGTGCTCCCTTGCTAGCACTTCCTGACTTTTCTAAAACTTTTGAAATTGAATGTGATGCTTCTGGAATTGGAATTGGAGCTGTGTTGATGCAGGATAGGAAACCCATAGCTTACTTCAGTGAGAAACTAGGGGGCGCCACATTGAACTACCCTACCTATGACAAAGAGCTGTATGCATTGGTGAGAGCTCTGCAAGTGTGGCAACACTACTTGTGGCCTAAGGAGTTTGTGATCCATACAGATCATGAATCTCTTAAGCATCTTAAAGGGCAACAGAAGCTGAACAAGAGACATGCCAGGTGGGTAGAGTTTATTGAGACCTTTCCTTATGTCATCCACTACAAGAAGGGTCAGGAGAATGTAGTGGCTGATGCACTATCCAGAAGGTACACTCTGTTATCTTCAATGGAAACTAAACTTTTGGGTTTTGAACATATCAAATCTTGCTATGCTGATGATCCTGAGTTTAAAATGTGTTTGGAGAATCTGAAAAGCATGCTAGTGGTAAATTTTATCAAGTGAAAGGGTTTCTTTTCTATGATAACCGCCTGTGTGTTCCTTGTGGTTCTTGAGAGAGTTATATGTCAGGAAGCACACGCAGGAGGGCTGATGGGGCACTTTGGGGTCGCCAAAACACTCTCCACTTTGCAGGAGCACTTCTACTGGCCGAGCATGAAGAAAGATGTAGAGCGTGTGTGCTCAAGATGTGTTGTGTGCAAACAAGCCAAGTCCAAGGTTCAACCAACAGGTTTGTATACACCTCTCCTATCCCTACTGCCATGGATTGATATCTCTATGGACTTTGTTTTAGGATTGCCTAGAACTAAGAAAGGAAGAGATAGTATCTTTGTGGTTGTTGATAGGTTCTCTAAGATGGCTCACTTCATACCTTGTCATAAAACTGATGATGCATCTTTGGTAGCTGATCTATTCTTAGAGAAGTTGTTAGGTTGCATGGAATGCCTAGAACTATAGTTTCTGATAGAGATACTAAGTTCCTTAGTTATTTTTGGAAAACTCTATGGGGAAAGTTGGGAACTAAGCTGTTGTTTTCAACTACTTGTCATCCCCAAACTGATGGCCAAACTGAATCAGTCAATAGGACATTGTCTACTCTTCTGCGTGCCATCATTAAGAGTAACATTAAGACTTGGGAAGATTGTTTACCAAGAGAAGCGGAGACAACAAAGGTTCCTAAACTCTTTGACCATCATAATATGTAAGTGGATGATGCTATTATGCAAAAAAAATATGGTCATATTTTTGAATTTCTCTCAAAATTTGTAGGTTAACCCTCACGAAAATATTAAGTTCTTAGTTAAATGCTCTATATACATAATCTTATACTCTTTAGTGTTATTTAAAATTATTTAACCATATTTTACATTTGTATTAATGTATTATAAACTATCTTTCAAGGTAGATGTACATCATTCTAGTTTTTAACAATTAATTTAGTTTAAATCCATATACTAATTAAATAAGTAGACTAACCACTATGAAATCACTATTATCTAGAGAAAAGAGACAAAAAGGTTCCTAACCTCTTTGACCATCATAATATGTAAGTGGAGGATGCAATTATGCAATAAAAAATATGGTCATAATTTTGAGTTTCTCTCAAAATTTGAAGGTTAACACCTACAAAATATTGAGTTTTTCAATAAATGCTCTATATACATAATCTTATACTCTTTAGTGTTATTTAAAATTATTTAACCACATGCTACATTTATATTAATGTATTCTAAACCATCTTTCAAGGTATATGTACATCATTCTATTTTTAACAATTAATTTAGTTTAAATCCATATACTACTTAAATAAGTAGACTAACCACTATGAAATCACTATTATCTAGAGAAAAGGAGAAAACAAAGGTTCCTAACCTCTTTGACCATCATAATATGTAAGTGTAGGATGCAATTGTGCAATAAAACAATAGTCATATTTTTTAAATTTCTCTCAAAATTTGTAGGTTAACCCCTACGAAAATATTGAGTTTTTCGTTAAATCCTCTATATACATAATCTTATACACTTTAGTGTTGTTTAAAATTATTTAACCATGTTCTACATTTGTATTAATGTATTCTCAACTATCTT
>JAAMPC010000165.1:0-66156 GCA_016771965.1 Brassica carinata
TCTTGAAAGACCACCAGAAAGCCAAGTACCACCTTCTACTTTGTTTCGAAAAGTTGGCCTTTAAACTCCCTATTGCTCATATCAATTAAACGATTTAAAAACTGCAGCATACCTGAACGCCTTTGTGACCATCATATATCTAATATACCGGCGAAGTGACCAAACTTTGAGGGAAGAGACGTTGGAGTCCACTGGCGAGGATGGTAGAATATGTATACTATGGCGTATGCTGCGGCTATTTGGCAGAGCACTGGAGCTGCAAATCCTTTTTTCTTATCCAAGGAATCGGTGTTGGACTTGCAGTATTTCACTAAAAAGTTTAGGCTTTAGTATATAGAGCGTTTAACGTAAAACTCAATATTTTCGTAGGGGTTAACACATAGATTTTGAGAAAAATTCAAAAAATATAACAATTTTGATTTAATGCATAGTTGCCTCCTGTACTAATATATGGTGATGGTCAAAGATGTTTGGAACCATTGTTGTCTCTATTTCTCTAGAAAATAGCGATTTTATAATGGTTAGTCCATTAATTTAGGGATAATATGAAATTTTACTAAATTAATCTTTTAAAAAATTGAACGATGTTCATGTACCATGAAAGATAGTTTAGCATACATTAATACAAATGTAGAATGTGGTTAGAAATTTTAAAACAACACTAAAGATTATAGGGTTCAGTATATAAAGCATTTACCAAAATTCAATATTTTTGCAGAGGTTAACACATAGATTTTGAAAAAATTTCAAAAAATATAACAATATTTTTTAATGCGTAGTTGCATCATACACTAATATAGGATTTTGTTAAAAGAGTTTTAGAGCCTTTGTTGTCTCCGTTTTTCAAGAAAATAACGATTTTGTAGTGGTTATTCCACTGATTTAGATAGTATTTTGAAGTTTTACTAATTAATTGATAAAAATTAGAACGATTCTCATATACCATAAAAGAGAATTAAACATACATTATTAGATATTTAGAATGAGTTAGAAAATTTAGAACAACAATTAAAAGGATAAGTTTCAGTATATAGAGCGTTTAACGTAAAACTCAATATTTTTGTAGACACATAGATTTAGAGAAAAATTCAAAAATATAATAATATTGTTTTAATGCATAGTTGCCTCATGTACTAATATATGACGATGGTCAAAGAGGTTTGAAACCTTTGTTGTCTCCATTTCATTAGAGAATAGCGATTTTATATTGGTTAGTCAACTAATTTAGGGAGTATATGTAATTTTACTATATTAATTTATATAAAAAAAATTGAACGATGCTCATTAACCATGAAAGAGATTTTAACATACATTAATACAAATTTAGAATGTGGTTAGAAATTTTAAAACAACACTAAACATTATAGGCTTCAGTATATAAAACATTTACCAAAATTTAATATTTTTGTAGGGGTTAACACATAAATTTTTAAAAAATTTCAAAAAATATAAAAATATTATTTTAATGCATAGTTGCATCCTACACTAACCTATGATGATGTTTAAAGAGTTTTGGAGCCTTTGTTGTCTCCGTTTTTCAAGAAAATAGTGATTTTGTAGTGGTTATTCCACCGATTTAGGGAGTATTATGAAGTTTTACTAAATTAATTAATAAAAAAATTTAACGATTTCCATATACTATGAAAGAGCATTTAACATATATTAATACAAATGTAGAATATGGTTAAAATTTTTAAAAGAACACTAAAAAGTTTAGGCTTCAGTATATAGAGCGTTTAACGTAAAACTAAATATTTTCGTAGGGGTTAACACATAGATTTTGAAAAAATATAATAATATAGCTTTAATGCATAGTTGTCTCATGTACTAATATATGGTGATGGTCAAAGAGGTTTAGAACCTTTTTTTTATCTCCGTTGTTTTAGAGAATAACGATTTTATATTGGTTAGTCAACTAATATAGAGAGTATATGAAATTTTACTATATTAATATATATAAAAAATTGAACGATGCTCATTAACCATGAAGAGAGTTTAACATACATTAAGACAAATGTAGAATGTGGTTAGAAATTTTAAAACAACACTAAAGATTATAGGCTTCAGTATATAAAGCATTTACCAAAATTAATATTTTTGTAGGGGTTGTTGTTAACACATAGATTTTGAGAAAATTTCAAAAAATATGACAATATTGTTTTAATGCATAATTGCATCCTGCACTAACATATGATGATGTTGAAAGAGGTTTGGAGCCTTTGTTGTCTCCATTTTTGTAAAAAATAGCCATTTTATAGTGGTTATTCCACCGATTTTGGGAGTATTATGAAGTTTTACTAAGTTAATTAATAAAAAATTATAACGATTCTCATATACCATGAAAGAGAGTTTAAAATACATTAATAAAAATGTAGAATAGGGTTAGAAATTTTAAAACAACACTAAAAAGTTTAGGCTTCAGTATATAGTGCGTTAATACATAGATTTTAAGAAAAATTCAAAACATATAACAATATTGCTTTAATGCATAGTTGTCTCCTTTAGTAATATATTTGTTGTCTTCATTTCTCTAGAGAATAATGATTTTATAATGGTTAGTCCACAAATTTAGGGAGTATAAGAAATTTTACTAAATTAATTTATAAGAAAATATAACGATGCTTATGTACCGTGAAAGATAGTTTATCATACATTAATACAAATTTAGAATGTGGTTAGAAATTTTAAAACAACACTAAAGATTATAGGGTTCAGTACATAAAACATTTACCAAAAATCAATATTTTTGTAAAGGTTGTTAACACATAGATTTTAAAAAATTTCAAAATTTTGACAATATTGTATTAATGCATAGTTGCATCCTTCACTAACATATGATAATGTTCAAAGAGGTTTGAAGCCTTTGTTGTCTCCGTTTTTCAGGAAAATTGCGATTCTACAATGGTTATTCCACCTATTTAGGGATTATTATGAAATTTTACTAAATTAATTGATAAAAAATTAGAAAGATGCTCATGTAACATTTAAGAGAGTTTAAATAACATTGATACAAAATTAGAATGTGATAACAAATTTTAAAATAACGCTAAAGATTATAGTCTTTCGTATATAAAGCATTTACCAAAAACTCAATATTTTCGTAGGGTTAATACATAGATTTTGAGAAAATTTCAAAAAATTTGACAATATTGTTTTATTGCATAGTTGCATCCTTCACTAACATATGATGATGTTCAATGAGGTTTGTAGCCTTTTTTGTCTCCGTTTTTTGAGAAAATGGCGATTGTACAGTGATTATTCCACCTATTTAGGGATTATTATGAAATTTTACTAAATTAATTGAAAAAAATTAGAAAGATTCTCACGTACCATGAAAGAGAGTTTAAATAACATTGATACAAATTTATAATATGGTTACAAATTTTAAAATAACGCTAATGATTATAGGCTTCTGTATATAAAACATTTACCAAAAACTCAATAATTTCGTAGGGGGTTGGTTACACATAGATTTTGAGAAAATTTCAAATTTTTTGACAATATTGTTTTAATGCATAGTTGCATCCTTCACTAACATACGATGATGTTCAAAGTGGTTTGGAGTCTTTGTTGTCTTTTTTTCAAGAAAATGGCGATTCTACAGTGGTTATTACAACTATTTAAGGATTATTATGAAGTTTTACTAAATTAATTGATGAAAAATTAGAAAGATGTTCATGTAACGTGAAAGAGAGTTTAAATAACACTGATACAAATTTAGAATGTGGTTACAAATTTTAAAATAACGTTAAAGATTATAGGCTTCCGTATATAAAGCATTTATTTAAAACTCAATATTTTCGTAGGGTAAACACATAGATTTTGAGAAAATTTCAAAAAATTTGACAATATTATTTTAGTGCATAATTGCATCCTTCACTACTATATGATGATGTTTAAAGAGGTTTGGAGTCTTTGTTGTCTTCGTTTTTCAAAAAAATGGCGATTCTACATTGGTTATTCCACCTATTTAGGGGTTATTACGAAGTTTTACTAAATTAATTGATAAAAAATTATAAAGATGCCCATGTAACATGAAAGAGAGTTTAAATAACATTCATAAAAATTTAGAATGTGGTTACAAATTTTAAATATCGCTAAAGATTGTAGGCTGTAGTATACAAAGCATTTACAAAAAAACTCAATATTTTCGTAGGGGTTAACACATAAATTTTGAGAAAATTTCAAAAAAATTGAAAATATTGTTTTAATGCATAGTTGCATCATTCACTAACATATGATAATGTTCAATGAGGTTTGGAGCCTTTGTTCTCTCCGTTTTTCAAAAAAAATAGCGATTCTACAATGGTTATTCCACCTATTTAGAGAGTATTATGAAGTTTTATTAAATTAATTGATAAAAAATTAGAAAGATGCCCATGTACCATAAAAGAGAATTTAAATAACATTGATAAAAATTTAGAATGTGGTTACAATTTTAAAATAACGCTAATGATTATAGGCTTCAATATATAAAGCATTTACCAAAAATTCAATAATTTAATATTTTCGTAGGGGGTTGGTTGGTTAACACATAGATTTTGAGAAAATTTCAAAAAAATTGACAATATTGGTTTAATGCATAGTTGCATCCTTCACTAACATATGATGATGTTCAAAGCGGTTTGGAGCCTTTTTGTCATAGTTTTTCAAGAAAATGGTGATTTTACAATAGTTATTCCATCTATTTAGGTAGTATTATGAAGTTTTACTAAATTTAATGATAAATTTTTTTCATGATTCGTATATACCATGAAAGAGTGTTTGACATACAATAATAAAAATGTATAATGTGGTAAAAAAATTTTAAATAACTCTAAAAAGTTTAGGATTCAGTATACAAAACATTTACCAAAAACTGAATATTTTCGTAGGGGTTAAGACATTGATTTTAAGAAAATTTCAAAAAAATTGAAAATATTGTTTTAATGCATAGTTGCATCATTCACTAACATATGATAATGTTCAATGAGGTTTGGAGCCTTTGTTCTCTCCGTTTTCAAAAATAGCGATTCTACAATGGTTATTCCACCTATTTAGAGAGTATTATGAAGTTTTATTAAATTAATTGATAAAAATTAGAAAGATGCCCATGTACCATAAAAGAGAATTTAAATAACATTGATAAAAATTTAGAATGTGGTTACAATTTTAAAATAACGCTAATGATTATAGGCTTCAATATATAAAGCATTTACCAAAAATTCAATAATTTAATATTTTCGTAGGGGGTTGGTTGGTTAACACATAGATTTTGAGAAAATTTCAAAAAAATTGACAATATTGGTTTAATGCATAGTTGCATCCTTCACTAACATATGATGATGTTCAAAGCGGTTTGGAGCCTTTTTGTCATAGTTTTTCAAGAAAATGGTGATTTTACAATAGTTATTCCATCTATTTAGGTAGTATTATGAAGTTTTACTAAATTTAATGATAAATTTTTTTCATGATTCGTATATACCATGAAAGAGTGTTTGACATACAATAATAAAAATGTATAATGTGGTAAAAAAATTTTAAATAACTCTAAAAAGTTTAGGATTCAGTATACAAAACATTTACCAAAAACTGAATATTTTCGTAGGGGTTAAGACATTGATTTTAAGAAAATTTCAAAAAAATTGAAAATATTGTTCTAATGCATAGTTGCATCCTTCACTAACATATGATGATGTAAAAAGAGGTTTGGAGCCTTTTTTGTCTCCGTTTTTCAAAAAAATAGCGATTCTACAGTGGTTATTCCACCTATTTAGGGGGTATTATGAAGTTTTACTAAATTAATTGATAGAAAATTAGAAAGATGCCCATGTACCATAAAAGAGAGTTTAAATAACATTGATAAAAATTTATAATGTGGTTACAAATTTTAAAATAACGCTAATGATTATAGGTTTCAATATATAAAGCATTTACCAAAACTTCAAAATTTTCGTATGGGTTAACACATAGATTTTGAGAAAATTTCAAAAAAATTGACAATATTGGTTTAATGCATATTTGCATCCTTCACTAATATATGATGATGTTCAAAGAGGTTTGGAGCCTTTTTGTCATCGTTTTTCAAGAAAATGACGATTTTACAATGGTTATTCCATCAATTTAGGTAGTATTATGAAGTTTTACTAAATTAATTAATAAATTTTTTTAATGATTCCTATATAACATGAAAGAGAGTTTAACATACATTAATACACATGTATAATGTGGTTAGAAATTTTTAAATAACTCTAAAAAGTTTAGGATTCAGTATATAAAGCATTTACCAAAAATTCAATATTTTAAAAGAGGTTAAGACATAGATTTTGAGAAAATTTCAAAAAATTTGAAAACATTGTTTTAATGCATAGTTGCATCGTTCACTAACATATGACTCCGTATTTCAAAAAAATAGCGATTCTACAGTGGTTATTCAACCTATTTAGGAAGTACATGAAATTTTACTAATTAATTGATAAAAAATTAGAAAGATGCTCGTGTACCATGAAAGAGAGTTTAAATAACATTGATAAAAATTTAGAATGTGTTTACAAATTTTAAAATAACGCTAAAGATTATAGGCTGCAGTATATAAAGTATTTACCAAAAACTCAATATTTTTGTAGGGTTAACACATAGATTTTGAGAAAATTTCAAAAAATTTGACAATATTGTTTTAATGCAAAAAATTTGACAATATTGTTTTAATGCATAGTTGTTAACACATAGATTTTGAAAAAATTTCAAAAATTATGACAATATTGTATTGATGCATAGTTGCATCCTTCACTAACATATGATAATGTTCAAAGAGGTTTGGAGCCTTTATTGTCTCTGTTTTTCAAGAAAATGGAGATTGTACAGTGGTTATTCCACCTATTTAGGGAGTATTATGAAATTTTACTAAATTAATTGATAAAAAATTAGAAAGATACCCATGTACCATGAAAGAGAGTTTAAATAAAATTGATACAAATTTATAATGTGGTTAAAAATTTTAATATAACGTTAATGATTATAGGCTTCAGTATATAAAGCATTTACCAAAAACTTAATGTTTTCGTAGGGGGTTTACACATAGATTTTGAGAAAATTTCAAAAATTTTGACAATATTATTTTAATTCATAGTTACATCCTTCACTAACATATGATGATATCCAAAGAGGTTTGGAGCCTTTGGTGTCTCAGGTTTTCAAGAAAACGACGATTATACAACGGTTATTCCACCCTTTTAGAGAGTATTATGAAGTTTTACTAAATTGATTGATAAAAAATTAGAAAGATCCCCGTGTACCATGAAAGAGAGTTTAAAAAACATTGATACAAATTTAGAATGTGGTTACAAATTTTAAAATAACGCTAATGATTATAGTCTTCAGTATATAAAACATTTACCAAAAACTCAATATTTTCATAGGGGTTAACACATAGATTTTGAGAAAATTTTAAAATATTTGACAATATTGTTTTAATGCATAGTTACATCCTTCACTAACATATTATGATGTTGAAAGAGGTTTGAAGCCTTTGGTGTCTCTGTTTTTCAAAAAAATGGTGATTCTACCATGGTTATTCCACCTTTTTAGGGAGTATTATGAAGTTTTACTAAATTAATTGATAAAAAAATTAGAAATATGCCCATGTACCATAAAAGAGAGTTTAAATAACATTGATATAAAATTAGAATGTGGTTAAAAATTTTAAAATAACCCAAAAGATTATAGGCTTCAATATATAAAGCATTTACCAAAAATTCAATATTTTCGTAGGGGACACATAGATTTTGAGAAAATTTCAAAAATTATGAAAATATTGTATTAATGCATAGTTGCATAATTCACTAACATATGATGATGTTCAAAGAGGTTAGGAGCCTCTGTTGTCTCCGTTTTTCAAAAAATGACGATTCTACAATGGTTATTCCACCAATAACACATAGATTTTGATAAAATTCAAAAAATTTGACAATATTTTTTTAATGCATATTTGCATCCTTCACTAACATATGATGATGTTCAAAGAAGTTTGGAGCCTTTGTTGCCTCTGTTTTTCAAGAAAATGGCAATTCTGTAGAGGTTATTCCACCTATTTATGGAGTATTATGAAATTTTACTAAATTAATTGATAAAAAATTAGAAATATGCCCATGTACCATAAAAGAGAGTTTAAATAACATTAATATAAAATTAGAATGTGGTTAACAATTTTAAAATAACCCAAAAGATTATAGGCTTCAATATATAAAGAATTTACCAAAAATTCAATATTTTCGTAGGGGGACACATAGATTTTGAGAAAATTTCAAAAATTATGACAATATTGTATTAATGCATAGTTGCATACTTCACTAACATATGATGATGTTCAAAGAGGTTAGAAGCCTTTGTTGTCTCCGTTTATCAAAAATGACGATTCTACAGTGGTTATTCCACCTATTTAGGGAGTATTATGAAGTTTTACTAAATTAATTAATAACTAATTAGAAAGATGCCCGTATACCATGAAAGAGAGTTTATATAACATTGATAAAAATTTAGATTGTGGTTAAAAATTTTAAAATAATGCTAAAGATTATAAGCTGCAGTATATAAAGTATACCAAAAACTCAATATTTTCATATGGGTTAACACATAGATTTTGAGAAAATTCAAAAAATTTGACAATATATTTTTAATGCATATTTGCATCTTTCACTAACATATGATAATGTTCAAAGAGGTTTGAAGCCTTTGTTGTCTCCGTTTTTCAAGAAAATGCCAATTTTGTAGAGGTTATTCCACCTATTTAAGGAGTATTATGAAGTTTTACTAAATTAATTGATAAAAAGTTAGAAAGATACCCATGTACCATGAAGGAGAGTCTAAATAAAATTGATACAAATTTATAATGTGGTTACAAATTTTAATATAACGCTAATGATTATAGGCTTCAGTATATAAATCATTTACAAAAAACTCAATATTTTTGTAGGGGTTACACATAGATTTTGAGAAAATTTCAAAATTTTTGACAATATTGTTTTAATTCATAGTTACATCCTTCACTAACATATGATGATATCAAAAGAGGTTTGGAGCCTTTGGTGTCTCAGGTTTTCAAGAAAACAGTGATTCTACAATGGTTATTCCACCCATTTAGGGAGTATTATGAAGTTTTACTAAATTAATTGTTAAAAAAATTTGAAAGATCCCCGTGTACCATGAAAGAGAGTTTAAAAACATTGATACAAATTTAGAATGTGGTTACAAATTTTAAATTAACGCTAATGATTATAGTCTTCAGTATATAAAACATTTACCAAAAACTCAATATTTTCATAAGGGTTAACATATAGATTTTGAGAAAATTTCAAAAAATTTGACAATATTATTTTAATGCATAGTTTCATCCTTCACTAACATATGATGATATTCAAAGAGGTTTGGAGCCTTTGGTGTCTCCGTTTTTCAAGAATACGGCGGTTCTACAGTGGTTATTTCACCTATTTAGAGAGTATTATGAAATTTTACTAAATTAATTGATAAAAAATTAGAAAGATGCCCATGTACCATGAAAGAGAGTTTACATAACATTGATAAAAATTTAAAATGTGGTTACAAATTTTAAAATAACTCTAAAGATTATAGGCTTCCATATATAAAACATTTATCAAAAATTCAATATTTTCGTAGGGTTAACACATAGATTTTGAGAAAATTTCAAAAATTATGACAATATTGTATTAATGCATAGTTGCATACTTCACTAACATACGATGATGTTCCAAGAGGTTAGGAGCCTTTGTTGTCTCCGTTTTTCAAAAAATGACGATTCTACAGTGGTTATTCCACCTATTTAGGGAGTATTCTGAAGTTTTACTAAATTAATTAATAAATAATTAGAAAAATGCCCATATACCATGAAAGAGAGTTTAAATAACACTGATAAAAATTTAGAATGTGGTTAAAAAGTTTAAAATAACGCTAAAGATTATAAGCTGCAGTATATAAAGTATTTACCAAAAACTCAATACTTTCATAAGGTTTAACACATAGATTTTGAGAAAATTCAAAAAATTTGACAATATTTTTTTAATGCATAGTTGCATCCTTCACTAACATATGATGATGTTCAAAGAGGTTTGGAGCCTTTGTTGTCTCCGTTTTTCAAGAAAATACCAATTCTGTAGAGGTTATTCCACCTATTTAGGGAGTATTATGAAGTTTTACTAAATTAATTGATAAAAAAATTAAAAAGATGTCCATGTACCATGAAAGAGAGTTGAAATAACATTGTTAAAAATTTAGAATGTGGTTACAAATTTTAAAATAATGCTAAAGATTATAGGCTGCAGTATATAAAGTATTTACCAAAAACTCAATATTTTTGTATGGGGTTAGCACATAGATTTTGAGAAAATTTCAAAAAATTTGACAATATTGTATTAATGCATAGTTGCATCCTTCACTAACATATGATAATGTTCAAAGAGGTTTGGAGCCTTTGTTGTCTCCGTTTTTCAAGAAAACGACGATTCTACAGTGGTTATTCCACCTATTTAGAAAGCATTATGAAGTTTTACTAAATTAATTGATAAAAAATTAGAAAGATGCCCATGTACCATGAAAGAGAGTTGAAATAACATTGTTAAAAATTTAGAATGTGGTTACAAATTTTAAAATAATGCTAAAGATTATAGGCTGCAGTATATAAAGTATTTACCAAAAACTCAATATTTTTGTATGGGGTTAGCACATAGATTTTGAGAAAATTTCAAAAAATTTGACAATATTGTATTAATGCATAGTTGCATCCTTCACTAACATATGATAATGTTCAAAGAGGTTTGGAGCCTTTGTTGTCTCCGTTTTCAAGAAAATAGTGATTCTACAGTGGTTATTCCACCTATTTAGAAAGCATTATGAAGTTTTACTAAATTAATTGATAAAAAATTAGAAAGATGCCCATGTACCATGAAAGAGAGTTTAAATAACATTGATACAAATTTAGAATGTGGTTACCAGTTTTAAAATAACACTAATGATTATAATCTTCAGTATACAAAGCATTTACCAAAAACTGAATATTTTCGTAGGGGTTAAGACATAGATTTTAAGAAAATTTCAAAAAATTTGAAAATATTGTTTTAATACATAGTTGCATCCTTCACTAACATATGATGATATCAAAAGAGGTTTGGAGCCTTTGTTGTCTCCGTTTTTCAAGAAAATAGTGATTCTACAATGGTTATTCCACCTATTTATGGAGTATTATGAAGTTTTACTAAATTAATTGATAAACATTTAGAAAGATGACCATGTACCATGAAAGAGATTTTAAATAACATTGATATAATTTAGAATGTGGTTACTAATTTTAAAATAACGCTAAATATTATAAGATTCAATATATAAAGCATTTACCAAAAATTCAATATTTTCGTAAGGGTTAACACATAAATTTTGAGAAAAAAATTCAAAACATTTGACAATATTGTATTAATGCATATTTACATCCTTCATTAACATATTATAATGTTCAAAGAGGTTTGGAGCCTTTTTTGTCACTGTTTTTCAAGAAAATGGCAATTTTACCTTGGTTATTTCACTAATTTAGGAAGTATTATAAAGTTTTACTAAATTAATTGATAAAAAAAATTATAACGATTCCTATATATCATGAAAGAGAGTTTAACATACATTGATACAAATGTATATTGTGGTTAGAAATTTTTAAATAATTTAAAAAGTTTAGGATTCAGTATATAAAGCGTTTACCAAAAACTCAATATTTTCTTATGGGTTAACACATAGATTTTGAAGAAATTTCAAAAAATATGACAATATCTTTTTAACACATAGGTTCTTCCTTCACTAACAAATAATGATTTTCAAAGAGGTTTTTAGCCTTTGTTGTCTCCGTTTTTCAAGAAAATGGCGATTTTACAGTGGTTATTCCACCAATTTAGGTATTATTATTAAGTTTTACTAAATTAATTGATCAAAATTAAAAAATATTACCATGTAACATGAAAAAGAGTTTAAATAACATTGATACAAATTTAGAATGTGGTTACAAATTTTAAAATAACGCTAAAGATTATAGGCTTCAGTATATAAAACATTTACCAATACCTCAATTTTTCGTGGGGGGGGGGGGGTGTTAACACATAGATTTTGAGAAAATTTCAAAATTTTTGACCGTATTGTTTTAATACATAGTTTCATCTTTCAGTAACACATGATGATGTAAAAAGAGGTTTGGAGCCTTTGTTGTCTCTGTTTTTCAAAAAAATAGCGATTCTACAGTGGTTATTCCACCTATTTACGGAGTATTATGAAGTTTTACTAAATTAATTGATAGAAAATTAGAAAGATACCCATGTACCATAAAAGAGAGTTTAAATAACATTGATAAAAATTTATAATGTGGTTACAAATTTTAAAATAACCCTAATGATTATAGGTTTCAATATATAAACATTTACCAAAAATTCAATATTTTCGTATGGGTTAACACATATATTTTGAGAAAATTTCAAAAAAATTGACTATATTGGTTTAATGCATATTTACATCCTTCACTAACATATGATAATGTTCAAAGAGGTTTGGAGCTTTTTTGTCATCGTTTTCAAGAAAATGACGATTTTACAAGGGTTATTCCATCTATTTAGGTAGTATTATGAAGTTTTACTAAATTAATTTATAATTTTTTTAATGATTCCTGTATACCACGAAAGAGAGTTTTACATACATTAATACAAATGTATAATATGGTTAGAAATTTTTAAAATAACTCTAAAAGTTTAGGATTCAAGATATAAAGTATTTACCAAAACTCAATATTTTGTAGGGGTTAACACATAGATTTTGAGAAAATTCAAAAATTTGACAATATTTTTTAATGCATAGGTGCATCCTTCACTAACATATGATGATGTTCAAAGAGGTTTAAAGCCTTTGTTGTCTCCTTTTTTCAAGACAATGGCGATTCTACAGTGGTTATTCCACCTATTTAGCGATTATTATGAAGTTTTACTAAATTAATTGATAAAAAAATTAGAAAAATGCCCATGTACCATGAAAGAGAGTTGAAATAACATCGATAAAAATTTAGAATGTGGTTACCAGTTTTAAAATAACACTAATGATTATAGGCTTCAGTATATAAAGCATTTACAAAAACTCAATATTTTCGTAGGGGTTAACACATAGATTTTGAGAAAATTTCAAAAAATTGACAATATTGTTTTAATGCATAGTTGCATCATTCACTAACATATGATGATGTTCAAAGAGGTTTGGAACCTTTGTTGTCACCGTTTTCCAAGAAAATGACGATTCTACAGTGGTTATTCCACCTATTTAGGGAGTATTATGAAGTTTTACTAAATTAATTGATAAAAATTAGAAAGATGCTCATGTACCATGAAAGAGTTTAAATAAAATTGATACAAATTTAGAATGTGGTTACAAATTTTAAAATAACGCTAAATATTATAGGCTGCAGTATATAAAGCATTTACCAAAACTCAATATTTTCGTAGGGGTTAACACATAGATTTTGAGAAAATTTCAAAAATTTGACAATATTATTTTAATGCATAGTTGCATCCTTCACTAACATATGATGATGTTCAAAGAGGTTTGAAGCCTTTGTTGTCTCCGCTTTTCAAGAAAATAGTGATTCTACAATGGTTATTCCACCTATTTATGGAGTATTACAGTTTTACTAAATTAATTGATAAAAATTTAAAATATGCCCATGTACCATGAAAGAGAGTTTAAATAAAATTGATACAAATTTAGAATGTGGTTAAAAATTTAAAATAACACTAAATATTACAAGCTTCAATATATAAAGTATTTACCAAAAATTTAATATTTTAGAAGAGGTTAAGACATAGATTTTGAAAAAATTTCAACAAATTTGAAAACATTGTTTTAATGCATAGTTTCATCTTTCACTAACATATGATGATGTTCAAAAAGGTTTGGAGCCTTTGTGGACTCCGTTTTTCATAAAAATGGCGATTCTACAGTGGTTATTCCACCTATTTAGGAAATATTATGAAGTTTTACTAAATTAATTGAAAAAAAATTAGAAAGATGCCCATGTACCAAGAAAAAAAATTTAAATAACATTGATAAAAAATTAGAATGTGTTTACAAATTTTAAAGTAACGCTAAAGATTATAGGCTGCAGTATATAAAGTATTTATCAAAAACTCAATATTTTTGTAGGGGTTAACACATAGATTTTGAGAAAATTTCAAAAATTATAACAATATTGTATTAATGCATAGTTTAATCCTTCACTAACATATGATAATGTTCAAAGAAGTTTAGAGCCTTTGTTGTCTCCGTTTTTCAAAAAAATGGCGAGTGTACAGTGGTTATTTCACCTATTTAAGGAGTATTATGAAGTTTTACTAAATTAATTAATAAAAAATTAGAAAGATGCTCATGTACCATGAAAGAGAGTTTAAATAAAATTGATACAAATTTATAATGTGGTTACAAATTTTAATATAACGCTAATGATTGTAGGCTTCAGTATATAAAGCATTTACCAAAAACTCAATATTTTCGTAGGGGTTAACAAATAGATTTTGAGAAAATTTCAATATTTTTGACAATATTGTATTAATGCATTGTTGCATCCTTCACTAACATATGATAATGTTCAAAGAGGTTTGGAGCATTTTTTGTCTCCGTTTTTCAAGAAAATGGCGATTTTACAATGGTTATTCCACCTATTTAAGGAGTATTATGAAGTTTTACTAAATTAATTGATAAAAAATTAGAAAGATACCCATGTACCATGAAAGAGTTTAAATAACATTGATACAAATGTATAATGTGGTTAGAAATTTTTAAAATAACTCTATAAAGTTTAGGATTCAGTATATAAAGCATTTACCAAAACTCAATATTTTCGTAGGGGTTAACAAATAGATTTTGAGAAAATTTCAATATTTTTGACAATATTGTATTAATGCATTGTTGCATCCTTCACTAACATATGATAATGTTCAAAGAGGTTTGGAGCATTTTTTGTCTCCGTTTTTCAAGAAAATGGCGATTTTACAATGGTTATTCCACTATTTAAGGAGTATTATGAAGTTTTACTAAATTAATTGATAAAAAATTAGAAAGATGCCCATGTACCATGAAAGAGAGTTTAAATAACATTGATACAAATTTAGAATGTGGTTACAAATTTTAAAATAACGCTAACGATTGTAGTCTTCAGTATACAACGCATTTACCAAAAACTAAATATTTTCGTAGGGGGTTAAGACATATATTTTAAGAAAATTTCAAAAAATTGAAAATATTGTTTTAATGCATAGTTGCATCATTCACTAAGATATGATGATGTTCAAAAAGGTTTGGAGCCTTTGTGGACTCCGTTTTTCATAAAAATGGCGATTCTACAGTGGTTATTCCACCTATTTAGGAAATATTATGAAGTTTTACTAAATTAATTGAAAAAAATTAGAAAGATGCCCATGTACCAAGAAAAAAATTTAAATAACATTGATAAAAATTAGAATGTGTTTACAAATTTTAAAATAACGCTAAAGATTATAGGCTTCAGTATATAAAACATTTACCAAAACTCAATATTTTGTAGGGGTTAACACATAGATTTTGAGAAAATTTCAAAAATTATAACAATATTGTATTAATGCATAGTTTAATCCTTCACTAACATATGATAATGTTCAAAGAAGTTTAGAGCCTTTGTTGTCTCCGTTTTCAAGAAAATGGCGATTTTACAATGGTTATTCCACCTATTTAGAAAGCATTATGAAGTTTTACTAAATTAATTGATAAAAATTAGAAAGATGCCCATGTACCATGAAAGAGAGTTTAAATAACATTGATACAAATTTAGAATGTGGTTACCAGTTTTAAAATAACACTAATGATTATAGGCTTCAATATATAAAGCATTTACCAAAACTCAATATTTTCGTAGGGGTTAAGACATAGATTTTAAGAAAATTTCAAAAATTGAAAATATTGTTTTAATACATAGTTGCATCCTTCACTAACATATGATGATATCAAAAGAGGTTTGGAGCCTTTGTTGTCTCCGTTTTTCAAGAAAATAGTGATTCTACAATGGTTATTCCACCTATTTAGGAGTATTATGAAGTTTTACTAAATTAATTGATAAACATTTAGAAAGATGACCATGTACCATGAAAGAGATTTTAAAATAACATTGATATAATTTAGAATGTGGTTACTAATTTTAAAATAACGCTAAATATTATAAGATTCAATATATAAAGCATTTACCAAAAATTCAATATTTTCGTAGGGGTTAACACATAGATTTTGAGAAAATTCAAAAATTTGACAATATTGTATTAATGCATATTTACATCCTTCATTAACATATTATAATGTTCAAAGAGGTTTGGAGCCTTTTTTGTCACTGTTTTTCAAGAAAATGGCAATTTTACCTTGGTTATTTCACTAATTTAGGAAGTATTATAAAGTTTTACTAAATTAATTGATAAAAAAAATTATAACGATTCCTATATATCATGAAAGAGAGTTTAACATACATTGATACAAATGTATATTGTGGTTAGAAATTTTTAAAATAACTCTAAAAGTTTAGGATTCAGTATATAAAGCATTTACAAAAACTCAATATTTTCTTATGGGTTAACACATAGATTTTGAAGAAATTTCAAAAAATATGACAATATCTTTTTAACACATAGGTTCTTCCTTCACTAACAAATAATGATTTTCAAAGAGGTTTTTAGCCTTTGTTGTCTCCGTTTTTCAAGAAAATGGCGATTTTACAGTGGTTATTCCACCAATTTAGGTATTATTATTAAGTTTTACTAAATTAATTGATCAAAATTAAAAAATATTACCATGTAACATGAAAAAGAGTTTAAATAACATTGATACAAATTTAGAATGTGGTTACAAATTTTAAAATAACGCTAAAGATTATAGGCTTCAATATATAAAGCATTTACCAAAACTCAATATTTTCAGTAGGGGTTAACACATAGATTTTGAGAAAATTTCAAAAATTTGAAAACATTGTTTTAATGCATAGTTGCATCCTTCACTAACATATAATGATTTTCAAAGAGGTTTGGAGCCTTTGTTGTCTCCGTTTTCAAGAAAATAGCGATTCTACAGTGGTTATTCCACCTATTTACGGAGTATTATGAAGTTTTACTAAATTAATTGATAAAAATTAGAAAGATGCCCATGTACCATAAAAGAGAGTTTAAATAACATTGATAAAAATTTATAATGTGGTTACAAATTTTAAAATAACCCTAATGATTATAGGTTTCAATATATAAACATTTACCAAAAATTCAATATTTTCGTATGGGTTAACACATATATTTTGAGAAAATTTCAAAAAAATTGACTATATTGGTTTAATGCATATTTACATCCTTCACTAACATATGATAATGTTCAAAGAGGTTTGGAGCTTTTTTGTCATCGTTTTCAAGAAAATGACGATTTTACAAGGGTTATTCCATCTATTTAGGTAGTATTATGAAGTTTTACTAAATTAATTTATAATTTTTTTAATGATTCCTGTATACCACGAAAGAGAGTTTTACATACATTAATACAAATGTATAATATGGTTAGAAATTTTTAAATAACTCTAAAAAGTTTAGGATTCAGTATATAAAGCATTTACCAAAAATTTAATATTTTAGAAGAGGTTAAGACATAGATTTTGAAAAAATTTCAACAAATTTGAAAACATTGTTTTAATGCATAGTTTCATCTTTCACTAACATATGATGATGTTCAAAAGGTTTGGAGCCTTTGTTGTCTCCGTTTTTCAAGAAAATGGCGATTCTACATTGGTTATTCCACCTATTTAGGAAATATTATGAAGTTTTACTAAATTAATTGAAAAAAAATTAGAAAGATGCCCATGTACCAAGAAAAAAAATTTAAATAACATTGATAAAAAATTAGAATGTGTTTACAAATTTTAAAGTAACGCTAAAGATTATAGGCTGCAGTATATAAAGTATTTATCAAAAACTCAATATTTTTGTAGGGTTAACACATAGATTTTGAGAAAATTTCAAAATTTTTGACAATATTGTATTAATGCATAGTTTAATCCTTCACTAACATATGATAATGTTCAAAGAAGTTTAGAGCCTTTGTTGTCTCCGTTTTCAAGAAAATGGCGATTTTACAGTGGTTATTCCACCTATTTAAGGAGTATTATGAAGTTTTACTAAATTAATTGATAAAAAATTAGAAAGATGCCCATGTACCATGAAAGAGAGTTTAAATAACATTGATACAAATTTAGAATGTGGTTACAAATTTTAAAATAACGCTAACGATTATAGGCTTCAGTATACAACGCATTTACCAAAAACTAAATATTTTCGTAGGGGGTTAAGACATATATTTTAAGAAAATTTCAAAAAATTGAAAATATTGTTTTAATGCATAGTTGCATCATTCACTAAGATATGATGATGTTCAAAGAGGTTTGGAGTCTTTGTTGTCTCCGTGTTTCAAGAAAATAGCGATTCTACAGTGGTTATTTCACCTATTTAGGGAGTATTATGAAGTTTTAATAAATTAATTGATAAAAATTTAGAAAGATGACCATGTACCATGAAAGAGAGTTTAAATAACATTGATTTAATTTAGAATGTGGTTACTAATTTTAAAATAACACTAAATATTACAAGCTTCAATATATAAAGAATTTACCAAAAAATCAATATTTTCGTAAGGGTTAACACATAGATTTTGAGATAAAAATTCAGAAAATTTGACAATATTGTATTAATGCATATTGGCATCATTCATTAACATATGATGATGTTCAAAGAGGTTTGGAGCCTCTGTTGTCACTGTTATTCAATAAAATGGCAATTTTACAGTGGTTATTTCACCAATTTAGGAAGTATTATAAAGTTTTTGTAAATTAATTGATAAAAAAAATATAACGATTCCTATATTTCATGAAAGAGAGTTTAACATACATTGATACAAATGTATAATGTGGTTAGAAATTTTTAAATAATCTAAAAAGTTTAGGATTCAGTATGTAGAGCGTTTACAAAAAACTCAATATTTTTGTATGGGTTAACACATATATTTTAAGGAAATTTCAAAAACTTTGACAATATCTTTTTAACACATAGTTGCTTCCTTCACTAACATATAATGATTTTCAAAGAGGTTTTTAGCCTTTGTTGTCTCCGTTTTTCAAGAAAATGACTATTTTACAGTGGTTATTCCACAAATTTTGGTATTATTATTAAGTTTTACTAAATTAATTGATCAAAATTTAGAAAGATTACCATGTAACATGAAAAAGAGTTTGAATACAAATTTAGAATGTGGTTACAAATTTTAAAATAACGCTAAAGATTATAGGCTTCAGTATATAAAACATTTACCAAAACCTCAATTTTTCGTAGGGGTTAACACATAGATTTTGAGAAAATTTCAAAATTTTTGACCGTATTGTTTTAATGCATAGTTTCATCATTCAGTAACACATGATGATGTAAAAAGAGGTTTGGAGCCTTTGTTGTCTCCGTTTTACAAAAAAATAGCGATTCTACAGTGGTTATTCCACCTATTTAGGGAGTATTATGAAGTTTTAATAAATTGATTGATAGAAAATTAGAAAGATGCTCATGTACCATAAAAGAGAGTTTAAATAACATTGATAAAAATTTATAATGTGGTTACAAATTTTAAAATAACGCTAATGATTATAGGTTTCAATATATAAAGCATTTACCAAATATTCAATATTTTCGTATGGGTTAACACGTATATTTTGAGAAAATTTCAAAAAAATTGACAATATTGGTGTAATGCATATTTGCATCCTTCACTAACATATGATAATGTTCAAAGAGGTTTGGAGCCTTTTTGTCATCTTTTTTCAAGAAAATGACGATTTTACAAGGGTTATTCCATCTATTTATGTAATATTATGAATTTTTACTAAATTAATTGATAATTTTTTTTAATGATTCCTATATACCACGAAAGAGAGGTTTACATACATTAATACAAATGTATAATGTGGTTAGAAATTTTTAAATAACTCTAAAAAATTTAGGATTCAGTATATAAAACATTTACCAAAAATTCAATATTTTAGAACAGGTTAAGACATAGATTTTGAGAAAATTTCAAAAAATTTGAAAACATTGTTTTAATGCATAGTTGCATCGTTCACTAACATATGATGATGTTCAAAAAGGTTTAGAGCCTTTGTTGACTCCGGTTTCAAAAAATTAGCGATTCTACAGTGGTTATTCCACCTATTTAGGAAGTATTATGAAGTTTTACTAAATTAATTGATAAAAAATTAGAAAGATGCCCATGTACCATGAAAGAGAATTTAAATAATATTGATAAAAAAATAGAATGTGTTTACAAATTTTAAAATAACGCTAAAGATTATAGGGTGCAGTATATAAAGTATTTACCAAAAACTCAATATTTTTGTACGGTTAACACATAGATTTTGAGAAAATTTCAAAATTTTTGACAATATTGTTTTAATGCATAGTTGCATCATTCACTAACATGTGATGATATTCAAAGAGGTTTGGAGCCTTTGGTGTCTCCGTTTTTCAAGAATACGGCGATTCTACATTGGTTATTTCACCTATTTAGGGAGTATTATGAAATTTTACTAAATTAATTGATAAAAAATTAGAAAGATGCCTATGTACCATGAAAATGTGTTTAAATAACATTGATAAAAATTTAAAATGTGGTTACAAATTTTAAAATAACGCTAAAGACAATAAGCTTCTATATATAAAGCATTTATCAAAACTTCAATATTTTCGTAGGGGACACATTGATTTTGAGAAAATTTTCAAATATTTGAAAATATTGTTTTAATGCATAGTTGCATCCTTCACTAACATATTATGATATTGAAAGTGGTTTGAAGCCTTTGGTGTCTCCGTTTTTCAAGAAAATGGCGATTCTACATTGGTTATTTCACCTATTTATGGAGTATTATGAAGTTTTACTAAATTAATTGATTAAAAAAATTAGAAATATGTCCATGTACCATAAAAGAGAGTTTAAATAAAGTTTCTAAAAATTTAGAATGTGGTTAACAATTTTAAAATAACGCTAAAGATTATAGGCTTCAATATATAAAGCAATTACCAAAAATTCAATATTTTCGTAGGGGTTAACACATAGATTTTGAGAAAATTTCAAAAATTATGACAATATTGTATTAATGCATAGTTGCATACTTCACTAACATATGATGATGTTCAAAGAGGTTAGGAGCCTCTGTTGTCTCCGTTTATCAAAAAATGACGATTCTACAGTGGTTATTCCACCTATTTAGGGAGTATTATGAAGTTTTACTAAATTAATTAATAACTAATTAGAAAGATGCCCGTATACCATGAAAGAGAGTTTATATAACATTGATAAAAATTTAGATTGTGGTTAAAAATTTTAAAATAATGCTAAAGATTATAAGCTGCAGTATATAAAGTATACCAAAAACTCAATATTTTCATATGGGTTAACACATAGATTTTGAGAAAATTCAAAAAATTTGACAATATATTTTTAATGCATATTTGCATCTTTCACTAACATATGATAATGTTCAAAGAGGTTTGAAGCCTTTGTTGTCTCCGTTTTTCAAGAAAATGCCAATTTTGTAGAGGTTATTCCACCTATTTAAGGAGTATTATGAAGTTTTACTAAATTAATTGATAAAAAAAATAAAAAGATGCCCATGTACCTTAAAAGAGAGTTGAAATAACATCGATAAAAATTTAGAATGTGGTTACAAATTTTAAAATAACGCTAAAGATTATAGGCTGCAGTATATAAAGTATTTACCAAAAACTCAATATTTTTGTAGGGTTAACACATAGATTTTGAGAAAATTTCAAACAATTTGACAATATTGTTTTAATGCATAGTTGCATCCTTCACTAACATATGATGATGTTCAAAGAGGTTTGAATCCTTTGTTGTCTCCGTTTTTCAAAAAAATGGCGATTCTACAGTGGTTATTCCACCTATGTAGGGAATATTATGAAGTTTTACAAAATTAATTAATAAATAATTAGAAAGATGCCCATATACTATGAAAGAGAGTTTAAATAACATTGATAAAAATTTAGAATGTGTTTAAAAAGTTTAAAATAACGCTAAAGATTATAAGCTGCAGTATATAAAGTATTTACCAAAAACTCAATATTTTCATAAGGTTTAACACATAGATTTTGAGAAAATTCAAAAAATTTGACAATATTTTTTTAATGCATAGTTGCATCCTTCACTAACATATGATGATGTTCAAAGAGGTTTGGAGCCTTTGTTGTCTCTGTTTTTCAAGAAAATGGCAATTCTGTAGAGGTTATTCCACCTATTTAGGGAGTATTATGAAGTTTTACTAAATTAATTGATAAAAAAAAATAAAAAAGATGCCCATGTACCTTAAAAGAGAGTTGAAATAACATCGATAAAAATTTAGAATGTGGTTACAAATTTTAAAATAACGCTAAAGATTATAGGCTGCAGTATATAAAGTATTTACCAAAAACTCAATATTTTTGTAGGGGTTAACACATAGATTTTGAGAAAATTTCAAATATTTTGACAATATTGTATTATTGCATAGTTGTATCCTTCACTAACATATGATAATGTTCAAAGAGGTTTGAATCCTTTGTTGTCTCCGTTTTTCAAGTAAATGGCGATTCTACAGTGGTTATTCCACTTATTTAGGGAGTATTACGATGTTTTACTAAATTAATTGATAAAAAAATTAGAAAGATGCCCATGTGCCATGGAAGAGAGTTTAAATAACATTGATACAAATTTACAATGTGGTTACAAATTTTAAAATAACGCTAATGATTATAGTCTTCAGTATATAAAACATTTACCAAAAACTCAATATTTTTGTAAAGTTTAACACATAGATTTTGAGAAAATTTCAAAAAATTTGACAATATTTTTTTAATGCATAGGTGCATCCTTCACTAAAATATGATGATGTGCAAAGAGTTTTTGAGCTTTTTTGTTATCGTTTTTCAAGAAAATTGCGATTTTACACTGGTTATTCCATCTATTTTAGTAGTATAATGAAGTTTTACTAAATTAATTGATAAAAAATTATAATGATTCATATATACCATGAAAGAGAGTTTTACATACATTAATACAAATGTATAATGTGGCTATAAATTTTTAAATAACTCTATAAAGTTTAGGATTCAGTATATAAAGTATTTACCAAAAACTCAATATTTTCATAGGGGTTAGTTAACACATAGATTTTGAGAAAATTCAAAAAATTTGACAATATTTTTTTAATGCATAGTTGCATCCTTCACTAACATATGATGATGTTCAAAGAGGTTTGGAGCCTTTGTTGTCTCTGTTTTTCAAGAAAATGGCAATTCTGTAGAGGTTATTCCACCTATTTAATGAGTATTATGAAGTTTTACTAAATTAATTGATAAAAAAAATAAAAAGATGCCCATGTACCTTAAAAGAGAGTTGAAATAACATCGATAAAAATTTAGAATGTGGTTACAAATTTTAAAATAACGCTAAAGATTATAGGCTGCAGTATACAAAGTATTTACCAAAAACTCAATATTTTTGTAGGGACACATAGATTTTGAGAAAATTTCAAAAATTTTGACAATATTGTATTATCGCATAGTTGCATCCTTCACTAACATATAATGTTTAAAGAGGTTTGGAGCCTTTGTTGTCTCCGTTTTTCAAGAAAATGGCGATTTTACAGTGGTTATTCCACCTATTTAGGGAGTATTATGAAGTTTTACTAAATTAATTAATAAATAATTAGAAAGATGCTCATATACCATGAAAGATTATAGGCTGCAGTATATAAAATATTTACGAAAAAATCAATATTTTTGTAGGGTTAACACATAGATTTTGAGAAAATTTCAAAAAATTTGACAATATTGTTTTAATGCATAGATGCATCATTCACTAACATATGATGATATTCAAAGAGGTTTGGAGCCTTTGGTGTCTCCGTTTTTCAAGAATACGGCGATTCTACAGTGGTTATTTCACCTATTTAGGGAGTATTATGAAATTTTACTAAATTAATTGATAAAAAATTAGAAGATGCCTATGTACCATGAAAGAGAGTTTAAATAACATTGATAAAAATTTAAAATGTGGTTACAAATTTTGAAAATAACGCTAAAGATTATAGGCTTCCATATATAAAGCATTTATCAAAACTTCAATATTTTCGTATGGGTTAACACATTGATTTTGAAAAAAATTTAAAATATTTGAAAATATTGTTTTAATGCATAGTTGCATCCTTCACTAACATATGATGATGTTGAAAGATGTTTGAAGCCTTTGGTGTCTCCGTTTTTCAAAAAAAAAAAAGAGATTCTACACTGGTTATTCCACCCTTTTATGGAGTATTATGAAGTTTTACTAAATTAATTGATAAAAAAATTAGAAATATGCACATGTACCATAAAAGAGAGTTTAAATAAAAATGCTAAAAATTTAGAATGTGGTTAACAATTTTAAAATAACGCTAAAGATTATAGGCTTCAATATATAAAGCATTTACCAAAAGTTCAATATTTTCATAGGGGTACACATAGATTTTGAGAAAATTTCAAACAATTTGATAATATTGTTTTAATGCATAGTTGCATCATTCACTAACATATGATGATGTTCAAAGAGGTTTGAATCCTTTGTTGTCTCCGTTTTTCAAAAAAATGGCGATTCTACAGTGGTTATTCCACCCTTTTATGGAGTATTATGAAGTTTTACTAAATTAATTGATAAAAAATTAGAAATATGCACATGTACCATAAAAGAGAGTTTAAATAAAAATGCTAAAAATTTAGAATGTGGTTAACAATTTTAAAATAACGCTAAAGATTATAGGCTTCAATATATAAAGCATTTACCAAAAGTTCAATATTTTCATAGCGGTTAACACATAGATTTTGAGAAAATTTCAAACAATTTGATAATATTGTTTTAATGCATAGTTGCATCATTCACTAACATATGATGATGTTCAAAGAGGTTTGAATCCTTTGTTGTCTCCGCTTTTCAAAAAAAAAAGAGATTCTACACTGGTTATTCCACCCTTTTATGGAGTATTATGAAGTTTTACTAAATTAATTGATAAAAAAATTAGAAATATGCACATGTACCATAAAAGAGAGTTTAAATAAAAATGCTAAAAATTTAGAATGTGGTTAACAATTTTAAAATAACGCTAAAGATTATAGGCTTCAATATATAAAGCATTTACCAAAAGTTCAATATTTTCATAGGGGTACACATAGATTTTGAGAAAATTTCAAACAATTTGATAATATTGTTTTAATGCATAGTTGCATCATTCACTAACATATGATGATGTTCAAAGAGGTTTGAATCCTTTGTTGTCTCCGTTTTTCAAAAAAATGGCGATTCTACAGTGGTTATTCCACCTATTTAGGAAGTATTATGAAGTTTTACTAAATTAATTAATAAATAATTAGAAAGATGCTCATATACCATGAAAGAGAGTTTAAATAACATTGATAAAAATTTAGAATGTGGTTAAAAAATTTAAAATAACGCTAAAGATTATAAGCTGCAGTATATAAAGTATTTACCAAAAACTCAATATTTTCATAAGGATTAACACATAGATTTTGAGAAAATTCAAAAAATTTGACAATATTTTTTTAATGCATAATTGCATCCTTCGCTAACATATGATGATGTTCAAAGAGGTTTAGAGCCTTTGTTGTCTCTGTTTTTCAAGAAAATGGCAATTCTGTAGAGGTTATTCCACCTATTTAGGGAGTATTACGAAGTTTTACTAAATTAATTGATAAAAAAATAAAAAAGATGCCCATGTACCTTAAAAGAGAGTTGAAATAACATCGATAAAAATTTAGAATGTGGTTACAAATTTTAAAATAACGCTAAAGATTATAAGCTGCAGTATATAAAGTATTTACCAAAACTCAATATTTTCTTAGAGGTTGTTAACACATAGATTTTGAGAATATATCAAAAAAATTGACAATATTGTTTCAATGCATAGTTGCATCCTTCACTAACATATGATGATGTTCAAAGAAGTTTGGAGCCTTTGTTGTCTCTATTTTTCAAGAAAATGGCGATTTTACAATGGTTATTCCACCTATTTAGGGAGTATTATGAAGTTTTACTAAATTAATTGATAAAAAATTAAAATGATACTCATGTAACTTGAAGTAGAGTTTAAATAAGATTGATACAAATTTAGAATGTGGTTACAAATTTTAAAATAACGCTAAATATTATAGGCTGCAGTATATAAAGCATTTACTTAAAACTCAATATTTTCATAGCGGTTAACACATAGATTTTGAGAAAATTTCAAAAATTTGACAATATTGTATTATTGCATAGTTGTATTCTTCACTAACATATGATAATGTTCAAAGAGGTTTGAAGCCTTTGTTGTCTCCATTTTTCAAGTAAATGGCGATTCTACAGTGGTTATTCCACCTATTTAGGGAGTATTACGAAGTTTTACTAAATTAATTGATAAAAAAATTAGAAAGATGCCCATGTACCATGAAAGAGAGTTTAAATAACATTGATACAAATTTAGAATGTGGTTACAAATTTTAAAATAACGCTAATGATTATAGTCTTCAGTATATAAAACATTTACCAAAACTCAATATTTTCGTAGGGTTAACACATAGATTTTGAGAAAATTTCAAAAATTTGACAATATTTTTTAATGCATAGGTGCATCCTTCACTAAAATATGATGATGTGCAAAGAGTTTTTGAGCTTTTTGTTATCGTTTTCAAGAAAATGGCGATTTTACAATGGTTATTCCACCTATTTAGGAGTATTATGAAGTTTTACTAAATTAATTGATAAAAATTTATAATGATTCATATATACCATGAAAGAGAGTTTTACATACATTAATACAAATGTATAATGTGGCTATAAATTTTTAAATAACTCTATAAAGTTTAGGATTCAGTATATAAAGTATTTACCAAAAACTTAATATTTTCATTGGGGTTAACACATAGATTTTGAGAAAATTCAAAAATTTTGACAATATTTTTTTAATGCATAGTTTCATTCTTCACTAACATATGATGATGTTCAAAGAGGTTTGGAGCCTTTGTTGTCTCTGTTTTTCAAGAAAATGGCGATTTTACAATGGTTATTCCACCTATTTAATGAGTATTATGAAGTTTTACTAAATTAATTGATAAAAAAAATAAAAAGATGCCCATGTACCTTAAAAGAGAGTTGAAATAACATCGTTAAAAATTTAGAATGTAGGTACAAATTTTAAAATAACGCTAAAGATTATTGGCTGCAGTATACAAAGTATTTACCAAAAACTCAATATTTTTGTAGGGACACATAGATTTTGAGAAAATTTCAAAAATTTTGACAATATTGTATTATCGCATAGTTGCATCCTTCACTAATATATGATAATGTTCAAAGAGGTTTGGAGCCTTTGTTGTCTCCGTTTTTCAAGAAAATGGCGATTTTACGGTGGTTATTCCACCTATTTAGGGAGTATTATGAAGTTTTACTAAATTAATTGATAAAAAAATTAGAAAGATGCCCATGTACCATGAAAGAGAGTTTAAATAACATTGATACAAATTTAGAATGTGGTTACAAATTTTAAAATAACGCTAAATATTATAGGCTGCAGTATATAAAGTATTTACCAAAACTCAATATTTTTGTATGGGTTAACACATAGATTTTGAGAAAATTTCAAAAATTTGACAATATTGTATTAATGCATAGTTGCATCCTTCACTAATATATGATAATGTTCAAAGAGGTTTGGAGCCTTTGTTGTCTCCGTTTTCAAGAAAATGGCGATTTTACAATGGTTATTCCACCTATTTAGGAGTATTATGAAGTTTTACTAAATTAATTGATAAAAAATTAGAAAGATGCCCATGTACCATGAAAGAGAGTTTAAATAACATTGATACAAATTTAGAATGTGGTTACAAATTTTAAAATAACGCTAATGATTATAGGTTTCAATATATAAAGCATTTACCAAAACTCAATATTTTCTTAGAGGTTGTTAACACATAGATTTTGAGAAAATTTCAAAAGATTTGACAATATTTTTTAATGCATAGGTGCATACTTCACTAAAATATGATGATGTTCAAAGAGGTTTGGAGCCTTTGTTGTCTCTGTTTTTCAAGAAAATGACGATTTTACAATGGTTATTCCACCTATTTAGTAGTATAATGAAGTTTTACTAAACTAATTGATAAAAAATTATAACGATTCATATATACCATGAAAGAGAGTTTTACATACATTAATACAAATGTATAATGTGGCTAAAAAATTTTAAATAACTCTAAAAAGTTTAGTATTCAGTATATAAAGTATTTACCAAAAATACATAGATTTTGAGAAAATTCAAAAAATTTGACAATATTTTTTTAATGCATATGTGCATCCTTCACTAACATATGATGATGTTCAAAGAGGTTTAGAGCCTTTGTTGTCTCTGTTTTTCAAGAAAATGACGATTTTACAATGGTTATTCCACCTATTTAGGGAGTATTATGAAGTTTTACTAAATTAATTGATAAAAAAATAAAAAGATGTCCATGTACCATGAAAGAGAGTTGAAATAACATCGATAAAAATTTAGAATGTGGTTACCAATTTTAAAATAACGCTAAAGATTATAGGCTTCCGTATATAAAGCATTTACCAAAAACTCAATATTTTCTTAGAGGTTGTTAACACATAGATTTTGAGAATATATCAAAAAAATTGACAATATTGTTTCAATGCATAGTTGCATCCTTCACTAACATATGATGATGTTCAAAGAAGTTTGGAGCCTTTGTTGTCTCTATTTTTCAAGAAAATGGCGATTCTACAGTGGCTATCCCACCTATTTAGGGAGTATTATGAAGTTTTACTAAATTAATTGATAAAAAATAAAAAGATGCCCATGTACCTTAAAAGAGAGTTGAAATAACATCGATAAAAATTTAGAATGTGGTTACAAATTTTAAAATAACGCTAAATATTATAGGCTGCAGTATATAAAGCATTTACTTAAAACTCAATATTTTCATAGCGGTTAACACATAGATTTTGAGAAAATTTCAAAAAATTTGACAATATTATTTTAATGCATAGTTGCATCCGTCACTAACATATGATGATGTTCAAAGAGGTTTGAAGTCTTTCTTGTCTACGTTTTTTAAGATATTAGTGATTCTAAAGTGGTTATTCCACCTATTTATGGAGTATTACGAAGTTTTACTAAATTAATTGATAAAAATTTAAAAATATGCCCATGTACCATGAAAGAGAGTTTAAATATAACATTGAAATAAATTTAGAATGTGGTTATAAATTTTAAAATAACAATAAATATTATAGGCTTCAATATATAAAGTATTTACCAAAAATTTAATATTTTCGTAGGGTACACATAGATTTTGATAAAATTTCAAAAAAAATTGACAATGTTGTTTTAATGAATAGTTGCATCCTTCACTAACATATGATGATGTTCAAAGAGGTTTGGAGTCTTTGTTGTCACCGTTTTTTCAAGAAAATGACGATTTTACAATGGTTATTCCACCTATTTAGGGAGTATTATGAAGTTTTACTAAATTAATTGATAAAAAAATTATAACGATTCCCATATGCCATGAAAAAAAGTTTAACATACATTTATACAAATGTATAATGTGGTTAGAAATTTTTAATTATCTCTATAAAGTTTAGGATTCAGTATATAAAGCATTTACCAAAAACTCAATATTTTCGTAGGGCACATAGATTTAGAGAAAATTTGAAATTTTTTGACGATATTGTTTTAATACATAGTTGCATCCTTCACTAACATATGATGATGTTCAAAGAGGTTTAGACCCCAACTATTTGCGTCATGCCTTTTTATACCTAAACAAAACATAAGTGCAAAACCATTCATAAACTAAGATTTTTTTTAAACCAAGAATGCACACACTCTGTCTCTCGAAACCATAGTATTGATGCTCACTTATGAAATCTACCAGACGCGATTCTCCATCTTTTCCTCTCCTCTATTCCAAAAAAGTCACAGATCAGAACCTCTTGTCTTGTTCAAGCAATGGAGACATGTTTGGTCCGAGACAACTTATCTCTCATTGACAGCCATACAATGGGTTACCAGATCGATAAACAAAACCTTAGCTAGCTTCTCGGCTCCCAGAGTCAGAAGCTTTCATCTTCGAACCAACTTAGCCAATAGGATTCAACAACTTGAAATCGAGTTTGCCATCACCCATCACGCGGAGAAGCTGTCCTTGTGTTTTGTGATACTCGTGTCAGAGATTACTGTTTTCCTGATGGCTTCCTGATGTAGCGGAAACTTTATAGGGATAGAACGAGAGAGCCGTTGATTCTGATAATACCCGAAAAACTAGAATAACCCAAGGATCTTATTTAGTCTAAAAATGCATAAGATCAATGTCTTCTTAAATTCGTTGAGGTCACCAATGATCTAGCCGAAAACAAGGAATAAAGAAAAGTCTCTTAACTTTTATTAATCAATCAAAAACTGAATACAACGCTAGGCATATGAAGCCTATATATATAAATACACAAAACCTATGAAAACCAATTAACCTTAAAACGATTAAAAAATCTTTAAGATAATTCTAAATAATTAAGATAAATACTAAAACAACAATAGACAAAATAATCAAGATATTTGAAATATATCCAAATATCTCTCTGCATCATTCTCTCCGGGTTGGAGAAGATTCGTCCTCGAATCTTAGCCCTTGATGCATCGACGATAAAAATCGCGCACTTACGATCTCGAACATAAAACTTCTTTGCAAGCTTGAAAATCTTCATAAAGATTCTATTGTATTGTCACGTTTGAAAGATGACAAAAGTTGACTTTTTCCAAAGAAGTAATAAGTCACACGTAGAACACATAATGCTCTTTTCAACACGGTTTGTGTTATAACGTTCCAGACCGTTGCTGATCTTTTGCAAGTTTCAAAAACTTTATCACCGAAGATGTAATCTATGGTTTTGGCATCTTCTTCACCATACACATCACCAAGCATATATGCCTCATCGTAGACGTGAATGATTGGATCCACATCTTCCACCACGTGAAGACCACTTTCAACAACGTTCTCTTGACCATGATTGTCGTTGACTATGTCTTCCACTTGAATCTGACTTTCATCATCATAAACATCATACACGGGATCACCATGAATTTCTCTGAACTCCTCGTGTAAAAATTCAGATGAAACAAACGTATTTTTGTTTGTAGGATAGTAAAAACACCCAAACAACATGGCATATAACAGAATCGAACTTTGATTGAAAAACCAAAGTCTTGGCTCTTATACCAACTGATGTAGCGGAAGCTTGTAGGATAGAACTAAAGATCCGTTGATTCTGAGAATACCCGATAAACTAGAATAATACAAAGATCTTATTTAGTCTAAGAATACCTAAGATCAATGTCTTTTTAGATTCGTTGAGATCACCAATGATCTAAGCCGAAAACAAGGATTAAAGAGAAATCTCTTAACTTTTATTAATCAAATTATAAACTCATAAATTACATAAAACCATAGCCTCAAAGACTATATATAAGAAAACATAAAAGCCCTAAAACATTAGAGATAATTATCTTAATAATAAATCAATTCTAAACAAAACACTATATAAATAAGATATTTATTCTAAGTATCATCTCTACATCAGTAAATGATGCAGAGAGATATTTGGATATATTTCAAATATCTTGATTATTTTGTCTATTGTTGTTTTAGTATTTATCTTAATTAGTTAGAATTATCTTAAAGATTTTTTAATCGTTTTAAGGTTATTTGGTTTTCATAGTTTTTGTGTTTTTATATGTATAGGCTTCTTACGCCTAGTGTTGTATTCAGTTTTTGATTGATTAATAAACGTTAAGAGAATTCTCTTTATTCCTTGTTTTCGGCTAGATCATTGGTGATCTCAACGAATTTAAGAAGACATTGATCTTAAGCATTCTTAGACTAAATAAGATCCTTGTGTTATCCTACCTTTCCGGGTATTCTCAGAATCAACGGATCTCTAGTTCTATCCCTATAAAGCTTCCGCTACATCAGGTGGTATTAGAGCTGGTGTTTTGGTTTTTTAATCAAAACTCGATTCTGGAATAATGGAGAGTTTGTTCGTCGAAAGTCAACAAATTGTTTTCAGAGAAATTCATGGTGATCCAATATTTGATGTTTATGATGACGAAGGTTGGATTCAAGTTGAAGAAAATGATTTGGATGACCAAGAGCTAAACAATCTTTACAATGAAGTTCTTCTCCAAACGATTGGGTTTCTTCTCATGGACGGCACCCGCTAGGGTTACGCAATTCAATTTGTGAAGATTATTGTGCTAATTGGGCTTTTGGAAATAATAGCCCGATTTTAATACGTCGGTATAATAAGGAGCACAAAGATTTTAAATCATTCAATCTCATAAAACACGGCATGTTTTTGAGAAGTGTGGAAATTCACGAGAACAAATGGATAGTGGAGATTTGGTCTTATTATATGAAAGATTGCATGAAGACAAAATTCCAGTTCCTTGTGAGATGCTACGCTGAGGTTGTTGATTTGAAGATTAAGGTGATGGTGCGAATGAATCATGTTCTTTTATTTATAAAATATTATCAATAGAAAAAGAAGAAGAAAAAAGATGAATGCCAACAACCGTTACGATTCGAGGACTAATCTTTCCAGCCCGGAGAGAATGATGTAGAGAGAATATTTAGAATAAATATCTTATTTATTTAGTGTTTTGTTTAGAATTTATTTATTATTAAGATAATTATCTCTAATGTTTTAGGGCTTTTATGTTTTCTTATATATAGTACCATGGTTTTATGTAATTTATGAGTTTATGATTTGATTAATAAAAGTTAAAAGATTTCTCTTTAATCCTTGTTTTCGGCTTAGATCATTGGTGATCTCAACGAATATAAAAAGACATTGATCTTAGGTATTTTTAGACTAAATAAGATCTTTGTGTTATTCTAGTTTTTCGGGTATTCTCAGAATCAACGGATCTCTAGTTATATCCTAGAAGCTTCCGCTACATCACTTCCACAACAATTCTACTGTAAAGCAGCTCCTTGTTGACTCCTTGCTTATGGCCATTCCAAAAGAGATTTGTAAACTCGTAATATTTTTTTGTTTCTTTTCTTTTAGCTAATAAACGATACTACAAGCTTTGATTGTGGTTCAGAATTAGGTTGTTGGCATTTTGAGAAAAATCGAATTATGTAAGTTTTTTTAATATAAGTTAAATATAAAAGTTATGAGAAAAATGAATTATTTTATTATATTTTGCAAATTTTCTTAAGTTTACTGTAACCAAGCAAATAAACCCTACGATGAAAAGCCAATTGAGACGGCAGCTACGATGAAAACGTCATAGAAACCCTAGGTACCACAAAATCAACCGTGCAATGGATTCTTCAGTGGATGGTACTGTTGATATCATCAGTTCGATGCCACATGAGATCCTCCACCACATTCTCTCGTTTATTCCAACTCAGTTCGCGATTAGAACTTCTGCCTTGTCCAGAGGATGGAGGCATATATGGTGCCACACACCTTTTCTCGACTTTGATTGTTCCTACATACATGGACATAGGCGACAGCTGACGGCTCGAGATATAAACCAAACCATACGTTCCTACAGATCACCTAAAGTCACGAGTTTTCATCTTAGTATGTCACGAAATATCCGTGAACACGAGATTAATAGCTGGATCGAGTTTGTTCTCTCCCGCAATGTGGAGAAGCTGTCTCTTGTCTTCGATGGTCTTCCTAATGATCACGTTTTCGAAAAGATCTTCTTTCTCAGTTCCTCCTTAACGCAGCTCTGCATTCGGAATTTTGATATGATCGCAGTAGTGTCTTGGAAATCCCTAAGGAATCTGACATTGGGTGAATGTAATCTCAATGATGAATCTATTCCTAATATTCTCTCTGGCTCTCCAGTTCTTGAAACCTTGGAATTGGACTATTGTAGAGGACCTCAGCGTCTTGATCTGAGTAAATCACGTAGTTTGAGGAGACTGGTGATTTACTTGCGCAAAGAGCCAACCGAGATTGTAGCGCCACACCTCCATTATTTGAGTTTGGAAAGCTTTAATGACGGACCATGTACTTTAGTGGATGTTTCTTCGTTGGCCGAAGCTAGAATTCACATTGTCGTGGATAATTACAGCCCTCCTTTGAATCTTAATTTTCTTCAAACCATGGTGCTAAAATTGCTTGCCAAATTACAAAACGTTAAGAGGCTTACTTTTACCGGAACCGTTCTCCAGGTATATTTCCTTACCATTCTTATTGCACTCTCTAGTTATAATTGAGTAGAGCTAAAGCTTTCTATAGCGTAGAGTCAGTGTTTGTTTGATGTTTAAATTATTAAGGGGTTCACTGTTTAAAAACGTTTAAACCCATATGCGTAAGTTCTTGCAATGTAGAGATTTATGTTTCATTAGCTCATCATGACCCTTTTCATCGTTTTCTTTTTTGCTATCTAGATTCTATCTCTCGTCGAGCTCCGTGGTGTTCCTTTCCCAACATTCAAGGTTGAAACTTTGACTGTTGAAACAAGGTTTACAAGATCTGTTATTCCTGGTTTAGCAAGGTTATTACAAAATTCACCTGAGCTAGAAAAGCTAATAGCACACGTGACACGCTTGTTCGGCATACCGGTATTTTTTTTCTCCTAAACCTCTTTTTATTAATAAGACAATACAAACTAGTATAACTGACTAAGAACGTGCCAAGAAAAGCAAGAACAATGTCTTTAACTTAAATATAAAATCAATATTTTTGTACAATCACAAGTGTTGTATGCTTTTGTGATAACTTTTTTTATCCTCTACAGGACAGGGATCTGGACAGCTATATGGATTCAGAAGGTTTGATTCCGGATGAATGCTGGAGATCAAAATATGAGGTATTTCCTACCTTACTTGAGTTTGGTAGTGTGATGATTTGTAAGGATGCAACGTGGAAACTCATGGCTTCGTTCATGGAAATGGTGATGAGAAACGTAAAAAGACTAGAGACGTTGGTGGTAGGGTTGGAATGTATTAAACCCAAAGGTAGTGATGCAAGATGGTTTGAAGAGTTGCTTCAGATGCTTCAGTTACTTTCTAACAACAATAATGTTTCCATTGTGCTCAAACGCTAAATATTTTGTATCAGACTTTTATTTGGTCTTAATATTTCAAAACAGGTTAGAGAGTGAAACAAAACACTTATATATGAAGTTTTTGAGTGAAATTTTACAGGAGTACTATTTCGGGTGTTGCTTCTCTGCCTAAATAACCATTAATTGCGTCAGTGTCTCTCTCTCGACCAATGTGTCTACTCATTAAAAGCTAGCTGTAGATGTAAGATTGCTCAATAGGTAAATTCACTAATAAAATGTTACACGTCAAGTAAATAAATCAAGTTAAGGAACGCTTACAATAAAGTCAAATGTATATTAGTATCATCAGGCTTTGATGTTCTTGAGCCTGGATTTATGTTCATTTTTTTTTTTTTTGGGCAAACACACACGCCTGATGTGTGCAGCGATATCAGACAGTTCTTCCTCACGGGTGAACTCCAACCGAAACAAAACGAGACACATGTTCGGTTAATTCCGAAAATTACGGGAGCCAGGAAAGTTTCAGAATATCGGCCCATAGCTTTGTGTAACACCCATTACAAGATTATTGCGAAGATCTTGACGCGCAGGCTGAAACCCTTTCTCCCAGGCCTGATCTCTAAATCCCAATCATCTTTCGTTGCAGGGAGGGCAATAGGGGATAATGTGCTGATTACCCACGAAACCCTCCACTATCTTCGAACGTCCGAGGCTAAAAAGTATTGCTCTATGGCGGTGAAAACAGATATGAGCAAGGCGTATGACAGGATCGAGTGGGGCTTTCTCCAAGCTGTCTTATCCCAGTTGGGTTTTGATCCGACCTGGGTCTCTTGGATCATGAGCTGCGTTGAATCTGTCTCGTATTCATTCCTCGTCAATGGCTCTCCAATGGGTTCTGTCACTCCATCCCGTGGTATACGGCAAGGAGATCCGCTCTCGCCCTATCTATTTATATTGTGCACTGAGGTACTCTCCTCTTTGTGTGAGAAAGCCCAGATAGATGGATCACTTCCCGGCATTAGTGGCGCGTGGCTGTCCGTCGGTAAATCATTTGCTGTTTGCCGACGATACTATGTTCTTACATGGCTCCAGTTCATCCAGCGTGGCCGCTCTACTAAAGATACTTCGAGATTATAAGGAACTGTGGGGACAATGCATTAATTTTGCTAAGTCGTATATCTCTTTTTCGGCGAGAACTTCCATAGAAGCCAAGACACGGGTGAAAACTACCCTCCAAATTGAAGCTGAAGGTGGTATCGGAAAGTATCTCGGTCTTCCCGAGAACTTTGGGAGGAAGAAGCGGGATATTTTTGCCTCCATCCTGGATCGGATCAAGCAAAAGACACTCAGCTGGACAACCCGCTTCCTTTCTGGTGCAGGTAAACAGGTACTTCTGAAAGCAGTTCTTACGTCTATGCCGGCATACACTATGTCTTGCTTCAAACTACCTGTGTCCCTATGCAAACAAATTCAATCCCTTCTCACGAGATTCTGGTGGGATGCAAATCCGGAAAAGCGGAAAATGTGCTGGGTAGCTTGGAACACTCTCACTCAACCTAAGTTCGCAGGCGGGCTGGGTTTCCGAGATATAGAGACCTTCAATGACGCCCTTCTCGCCAAGATAGGCTGGCGACTGATCAAGCAACCGGACTCCCTAGTAGCCCAAGTACTTTTGGGTAAGTACTCTCGATACTCCTCTTTCCTTGACAGCAAACCGCCGGCGAGTATGTCACATGGATGGCGCGGGATCTTAGCTGGAAGAGAGATCCTGCGCAAAGGTCTTGGGTGGATAGTGGGCAGTGGAGACAACATCTGAGTATGGACGGACCCTTGGCTTTCATGCTCATCCCCAACGATCCCTATAGGGCCGCCAAACAAAATGGACGCTTCTCTGTTAGTCAGCGACCTGCTTTGCCCTATTTCAAATACTTGGGACAGAGATAAAATTCAGCAGTACTTACCTCAGTATGAAGAACACATCCTCAGCATTGTTACAAGTTCTGCGCCCTCCCAAGACTGCATTGCGTGGCTGCTAGATAAATCTGGTGAATATACCACAAAGACGGGGTATGGAGTTGGATTAAAATTATCTTTTGATGAAGCCTCCCCGACTACCTTTGATTGGCTCAAGCATATTTGGAATGTTAAAACATCCCCAAAGATCAAGGACTTTTTATGAAAGGTGGTGAAAAAAGCTATCCCAGTTAGCTCAAACTTGACGTCTAGAGGAGTTCCCGCTTTCAACTGCAAGACGTGTAATGCGGCTGAAGATGATCTCCATGTTTTCTTACACTGTCACCTTGCAGCCCAAGTTTGGGACTTAGCCCCACTTGTGTCACGACCTTCTAACCAGCTACCCTCCATGGTTTCCCTAATCTCAAATGGGATGATGCTAAAGGTTCTTCCCCCGGTCGGACTGTATGTACCTCTGTGGCCGTGGATCCTATGGAACCTGTGGAAGGCTAGGAACAAGCTCTGTTTCGAGAATAGGACATTTTCCGCTATGGAAATCATTCAGAAGTCTATTGCAGACGCTAAGGAATGGCAACAAGCTCATGATCATACTGCTATCCGCCCTAATGAACGGTTGCACTTCCTTCTCGATCCATCGATCGAGAACCCTCTGCCTTAGCCATTTGCACACATCAGGATAATTTTTTTTTTTTTAAACCATATAAATACAAAAACAAAAATATTCAATAATTTTTTTAAAATAGAATTATAAAAATACTAGAATATATCTATTATATTTTAATTAATATTATAAAATTTTGAAATAATAATATTTTCTATAATTTTAAAATTTTAAAACTATAACTTTCTAAATATAATTTTCATATTTATTATAATATTATGATTTTTGATATTTTTATAATTATATAAAATGTAAATATTGTTAATTTATTATTTAACCGCTGCTGCATTTGGTAGTTAATCAGTCATAAGTATCCCGCAAACGCACCAATTTCTAACCGCATAACCAGTCGTACAAATCTCTTAAAACCGCTACAAACCGCAACCACTAAGGATTTTAGTCATACATCATTTTTCTCATAAGTCCATTTTCCACACACCCTATGGGCTTACTAGGGGAGGTCCCATTTGTTCTGTTCGCTACACGCCATCCAAAATGAACCTAGAATTTATGCTGAATTATCATCTAAAAAAAAGTTTGACGATAATTTCATTTGATAAAATATCAATAAGTAATAAGTATGTGTAGTACAGTGGTTATTAAAATATGGATTTTGTATATATTGATAACACATGTATAACGTTTGATTTAAAAATATTCAATAGATACATATTAGGGCAATTCTTTAAAATAGCTATTTTTAAGTTTTTGTCACAAAAATAGCATTCAAAAAATAAAATGATCAAAATAGATTTTTTTTTTATTTTGAAACTTTAAATATTTTTTTTTTAAATTTGAAACCATATTCTCAAAACTCCACCCTTTAACTTTAAACATTAAGTCTAGATTAGTTAATCTTTGGATATAAGTGCATATTTACTTTTTAATAAAACTTATTTTAGTCATTTTCCTACTTGAAGATTATTTTTGTGAAAATAAAATAAAAAAGGATATCCAAGGAATTTTTTTATAAAAAAAAACACGTAAAACTTCAACATATATAATATATTATACGCAACGACTTCTAAACACAAACATTAAAATAAAATGTAATAAATTTAATCTACATAATCCCTCCACACCTAAAGATTCTTAACAACTATAAACATTCTAATACATTTCTGTTGCAAATTCTGATACAAAACACATGCAATCAAAATACACAATAAAATTGTCATACAAATCACACGTAAGTTATATTCTGTACGAAGCGCGGATCGATCCTAGAACGTTTATAGTTGGCTCAACCATGAACCAGTCAAGTAGTCCGATTGGATCCATGCTAGATAAAGTTTATTGTTTTACATAATTAAAAATAGATTTCAAAGAGAGTAAGAAATAAAATAAATATTAAAAATATATAAAACATAAAAAAAAAACTTATATGTTAAATCTCACTACCAGTATTGAAAAATGTAAAATAATGACATAATAATTTTTTTATTTAGATAAACATATATTTTTAAATAAAAATAACAAAAGTAAATAATAAATAAATTTTAAAATTATTTATACATTATTAAAATAAATAAACATATATTTTTATAGCATAATTATTATTTTTAAGAGAAACTAAAATATTTTTATTTATAAATTATTAGTTATATTCAAAATTGTTAACATAATGAAAAGTTATTAGTTATATTTAAAATCGTAAAGACTTTTAAAATATATTAGAAATATGCATCGATGTAAGAAAAATAAAATATAGTTTCATTTATACAATTTCAATAAACCTATTAAAAAGTTAGTCAACAAAAAAAGGGAAGCTTAATATTAACACAAAAACTACATAAATAATATTAATGATTAATATATATTATTAAACTAAACATTTAAAAATTTAAACAAATATTAAAAAGTATAATAAAAGTCCGACCTAGTATTCTATCAAGCAAAAGTTTTGATCCGAGAGCTAGTGTTAAAGGATTTACTTTTATCGAGTAAACTAGTTTGCTTAAAAAAAATTAATGTTCTCTTTAAATTGCATTTATCATCCAACGGACATGATTATAAAAACAAAATAAATAATTTTAAAGGGAAAACCAAAAGACTCTAGCCATTTAATTAGTAACGGTAACATTATTTTCCCTTATCTATATACATCTTCTTCTTCATTCCATCTAAACTACACAGTCTACACTACACTCCATTACAATCCAAATGAATTGGTCTTTGACCCCAATGCTTCAGTCCTGGGGACAGCAGCCGGTTTATAGTCTTCTCAACTTGTTTGATCTGATGATGTTTCAGTGATTTGAGAGTGGGAAGGAAGCAGAAAATCAAAGAAGAAGCAGGTTAAGATCACTTCATTGAAATTCAGGACTGAGAGGTATGAGTTTCTCTGATCAAAAATATTGAAAAATTTACGGATTATTTGTAGAAATTGACTGAGGCCTGACTGTTGGTTGGTGTTTTGTGTCTCTGCAGCAAAGAGTTAAGGTGAAAGAGGAAGAAGTCTGCCGAGAAGATTCAAGCGATAGATGGTGGAAGAAAAGATGAGAATCCCCATTGCTCAAGGTATCTAATTTCGTTTTTTTCTTTTTCTGTTTTTTTCAAATCTTTTTTTTTTTGGGAGATTCTATATTTACTTGGATTGAAAAAGGAAGAAGCTTATGTGTATATTCATAGTGTGGAAACAATTAGAAACTAGCGTCCCATCATTTGATTGATCGTTAGAGGTTATGTTCCATTTGAATTTATACTTATGAGATCACTTTGTTATTTCTATCAGTTCTTGGCAAATATTCTATATTTACTTTGATTGAAAATGGAAGAAGCTTTATGTATTCATAATGTGAAAACAATTAGAAACTAACATCCTGTCTATTTGAATGATTGTTAGAGAGGTTAGGTTCCATTTGAATTTACACTTATGAGATCACTTTGTTATTTCTATCAGTTCTTGGCAAATATTATATATTTGCTTAGATTGAAAATGGAAGAAGCTTATGTGTATCTTCATAATGTGGAAACACTTATGAGATCATTTTGTTATTTCTATCAGTTCTTGGCAATATTTTATATTTGCTTAGATTGAAAATGGAAGAAGCTTATGTGTATCTTCATAATGTGGAAACAATTAGAAACTAGCGTCCAGTCTATTTGATTGATTGTTAGAGAGGTTAGGTTCCATTTGATTTAACACTTATGAGATATTTTGTTATTCCTATCAGTTCTTGGCAATATTCTATATTTTCTTAGATTGAAAAGGAAGAAGCTTATGTGTATATTCATAATGTAGAAACAATTAGGAACTAGCATCCTATCTATTTGAATGATTGTTAGAGAGGTTAGGTTCCATTTGACTTTTACACTTATGAGATCACTTTGTTATTCCTATCAATCCTTGGCAATATACAGTTTTCCCCTCTTGTTTTAAACGTTTTAAAAAAATTGCTTGTTTGCAATCATGTGATGATGATGTGCATGTTTGTTTGTTTCCGTGCAATCATGTGATGAGGAAGAAGAAGCTTGTGAGATTGGAGATGGTCAGGAGGAGCTTGAGAATGAGAGCTGATATTAGGATTATGAAACATTTGGTCACGTGGCCAACATCAAAGGTTTCTCCTTTTTTCTATTATGTCTTTCTTGTCACCCGCCAATAGATTTCAATTGCTAATCTGTTATGTTTATGTGCCTTTTGGTTGGTCAGGTAGTGTTATATGTTGGGAGTCTTGAGCATATCTTCAAGCAAGAAGGCATGCGTGGCTTATACCGTGGTCTTTCCCCTACCGTCATGGCTCTTCTCTCGAAATTGGGCGGTGAGTGAGTTCAACTTGTTCTACTACTTCTTTGATCCTGGAGCAAAGGAAGTAGATTGCTTGTTCTAAACAAGTTTTTCCTTTTTTTTTGGCAGGTTTATTTCACAATGTAGGACCAACTCAAGAGCTTTTTAATTTCAAATGGTTAGTCTTTACTTTGTTTCTGCTTCCTTTGTTCTTAAACAAACAATGGGAGTTAATCTTCTCACATGCATTAGATGAGGTTCACAAACTCAGCGGGGTTGGTGCTAACGTAATGGCTGCCTCTGGTGCTGCAACCACCATTGCCACTAATCATCCTCTTTGGGTTGTCAAGACTCGTCTTCAGGTCCCTTTTTCTTCTTCTTGGCTTTGATTTATGCAATCAAAGAAGGAACATTAAGTATTTACGCCTGCCCTGCTTAACAATAAGAATCTGTTGTCTTTGAATCCTCCACCAGACACAAGGAATGAGAGCGGGTGTAGTGGCATACAAGAGAAGGAATCTGCGGACTGTACAGTGGACTTGTGCCTGCACTAACTGGTATTAGTCACGTTGCCATTCAGTTTCCTACGTATGAGATGGTCAAAACCTACTTGACCAATAAAACTAAGCTTTTATTTACCATCCCAATTATACTATTGAGCCAGTTCTCCTCTATCCTTGTAACAAATTTTTTCAAGAGCTGTTTTTAGGGGTTCCATCACTTTCTCGCAACAACAAGGTCTCTAAAATGATGATCAACAACTCTTGTTCAAACCAAGAATATTTGTGTCAGGGATTACGATTTTCCTGATTGCTTTTACACCAATTCTACTGTGAAGCAGCTCCTTGTTGACTCCTTGCTAATGGCATTCCAAAAGAGATTTGTAAACTCATAATATATTTTTGTTTCTTTTCTTTTAGCTGATAAACGATAATACAAGCTTTGATTGTGATTTAGAATTTTTGAGAAAATTGAATTATGTAAGTTTTTTTTTAATGTAAATTAAATAATAGTAATAATTATGAGAAAAAATGAATTGTTTAATTTTATTTTATTTTATTTTGCAAATTTTCTTAAGTTTACTGTAATAAACCCTAGATGAAAAGTGCCAATTGTGTCATAACTATGGTATAAGTTATTGAGCTAAGCTTGAAGAAACTTGAATTTCAAGTTTCTAATCATGGTTGAGTTATGAGATTAGGAAATATACTTATTTATGAGTTATCTAAATATGTTAAACTTAATAAGATTAGGAATTATAATCTTTATATAAGGAGATGCCAAAGTGTGACATAACTTATGAGTTTGAATAATTAAGGTTTTGACTTATCAATACTATTAAAAAGGAAGAAGTCCAAAAAAATCTACCTATGAAAATTGTTTAGACATTTTCTTTAAACTATTAATATTTTGATCTTACCTTAAATTTAGACTAACAATACGTTACCATATATTTTTCTAACAATAATTAAGTCACTATCTATATTATTTAATAACCATGTATTTTGACTGATTTACCAAATAAGTGCTTTTGGTTTATATACTGATTGGCGTAATTATTAACTGGGTTTATGTATCGATAATAACAAACAAAATCCCATCCACGGTTAACCATTAACCAGTGTAAAAGACATTATTATTAATTGATGTCCTAAGAAGGAATTTTTCGGTACACATTTTATACACAATAACTATATATTATTAATCTTTACTGATGCATGTATAATACTTCATATTTTAAACCAATAAACGGTTTATATACTGTACAATACTTCATATTTTCTAGGTTTTTTTGGGATCAACTGGTGTTGGTTCAAAGGTTAATGGCGAGTTCTTTTGAATTTTACCGGATTTTGAATTAATAGGTTTTCATTAAATCCGAATTTCATAGAAACACATCAGTTGATAGAACCTATGATAGAATACTATATGAAGAACATATATCAATCTTAATTATATATGATCATTGGAGCTACCGCTACGACCACAGGTTCGGGTCGAATATTATATTTTAATTCGTCTATAAATCACGTATTTACCCACCAAAACGAGTTAAATTAATTAGTAAAATTAGAATGCTTTCTTCGCACTATTTAAATAAATTTATTTTAAATAACTTTCGGTTTCAGATATATATGATATGATCGGTTGTTTATGAAAATCAGTTCAATTTTAGTTTTATTTTTTCAGCTTGGTATAATTCGATTCGCAGTTCCGGATAAATGTGCCCAAAGCTATACACTATATTATATAAAATTATTTAAAATGAATTATTTAATTTTGAAAACAAACCCGCGCAGGTCAAGAGCATGTCAAAATCTAGTTTTTCTTTAAGATTAATAAAAGAGTTATTCTTATTAAAAGTTCTTGAATTCGAGCTTTATAAAGAAATCGTCATAGAAACCCTTGGTACCGCAAAATCAAACGTGCAATGGATCCTTTAGTCGATGGCGTTGATATGATCAGCTCGATGCCGCATGAGATCCTTCACCAAATCCTCTCATTTATTCGAACTCAGTACGCGATCAGAACGTCGGTCTTGTCCAGAGGATGGAGGCATATATGGTGCCACACACCTTTTCTCGACTTTGATTGTTTCGACAGATATGGAATTAGGCGACAGCTGACGGCTTGATCTGAGTAAATCACGTAGTTTGAAGAGACTAGAGATTCTCTGGTGCCCAGGGCCAACCGAGATTGTAGCTCCGCACATCCATTATTTGAGTTTGAGCAACTCTAGTGAGCCACCACCTACTTTAGTGGATGTCTCTTCTTTGACCGAAGCTAGCATTGACATAATTAGTTCAGTGAACCTTTGCCGTCTTTTGAATGCTGATTTTCTCCAAACCATGGTGTTAAAAATGCTTGCAAAATTACAAAACGTTAAGAGGCTTACTTTTACCGGACCCATTCTTGAGGTATATTAATTAATTTGTTTACCATTCTCTAGTTAAGGACGGCTAAAAAATTTATATGTCGCAGAGTCACTCTTTATTTGATGATTAATATAAGACTATGGAACCTTCTCTTGTACTGGGGATAACAGTTTATGCACGAGCCTAATTAACCATTATTTTGTATTCATTATTTATCTTTAGTTTCATTGTCTTAAAAGAATTTTAAAGCCATATGCGTATGTTCTTGCAAAGTAGAGATTTATATTTCATTAGCTTATAATGACCCTTTTTATCGTTTTTGATAGATACTCTCTCTCGCTGAGCTCCATGGTGTTCCTTTCCCAACGTTCAAGGTTGAAACTTTGACTGTTGAAACAAAGTTTACAAGATATGTTATTCCTGGTTTAGCAAGGTTACTACAGAATTCACCTGAGCTAAAAAAGCTAATAGCACACGCGGGATACCAGGTCGGCATACAGGTATTTTTTCCTCATAAACATCTTTCATTTTCTTGTATTTTAATAAGACCATGCAAACTAGTAACTGACTAGGAAGGTGCCATGGACAATGTCTTTCACTTTTTATTGGGCGGCGCTAATGTATATAAAATTGATCTTTTTGTACAGTCACAAGTGTTATATGCTTTTGTGATAACTTTGTTATCCTCTACAGGACAGGGATCTGGACAGATATATGGATTCAGAAGGTTTGAATCGCGATGAATGCTGGAGATCAAAATATGAGGTATTTCCTACCTCACTTGAGTTTTGTAGGATGATACGTTGTAAGGATGAAATGTGGAAGCTCATGGCTTCGTTCATGGAAATGGTGATGAGAAACGTAAAAACACTAGAGACGTTGGTGGTAGGGTTGAAATATATTGTTACTTTGTTAGTGATGCAAGATGGTTTGAAGACTTGCTTCAGATGCTTCCAACGCTTTCTAACAACAATAATGTTTCCATTGTGCTCAAACGCTAAGTATTTGTATTATATCAGTGTGTTATTTGGTTTTTAATATTATAAAACCATGTTAGAGAGTGAAACACAAAGACTGAATTATTTTTATATATGAACTTTTTTGAGTAAAATTTTACAGGAGTATATTTGGGTGTTGCTCATATTTATAAGCTTTAGATATAAGATTGCTCAGTAGCTGAATCAACTAATAAAATGTTACACGTCAAGTGTATAAAATTATTTAAAATGAATTATTTAATTTTGAAAACAAACCCGCAGGTCAAGAGCATGTCAAAATCTAGTTTTTCTTTAAGATTAATAAAAGAGTTATTCTTATTAAAAGTTCTTGAATTCGAGCTTTATAAAGAAATCGTCATAGAAACCCTTGGTACCGCAAAATCAAACGTGCAATGGATCCTTTAGTCGATGGCGTTGATATGATCAGCTCGATGCCGCATGAGATCCTTCACCAAATCCTCTCATTTATTCGAACTCAGTACGCGATCAGAACGTCGGTCTTGTCCAGAGGATGGAGGCATATATGGTGCCACACACCTTTTCTCGACTTTGATTGTTTCGACAGATATGGAATTAGGCGACAGCTGACGGCTTGATCTGAGTAAATCACGTAGTTTGAAGAGACTAGAGATTCTCTGGTGCCCAGGGCCAACCGAGATTGTAGCTCCGCACATCCATTATTTGAGTTTGAGCAACTCTAGTGAGCCACCACCTACTTTAGTGGATGTCTCTTCTTTGACCGAAGCTAGCATTGACATAATTAGTTCAGTGAACCTTTGCCGTCTTTTGAATGCTGATTTTCTCCAAACCATGGTGTTAAAAATGCTTGCAAAATTACAAAACGTTAAGAGGCTTACTTTTACCGGACCCATTCTTGAGGTATATTAATTAATTTGTTTACCATTCTCTAGTTAAGGACGGCTAAAAAATTTATATGTCGCAGAGTCACTCTTTATTTGATGATTAATATAAGACTATGGAACCTTCTCTTGTACTGGGGATAACAGTTTATGCACGAGCCTAATTAACCATTATTTTGTATTCATTATTTATCTTTAGTTTCATTGTCTTAAAAGAATTTTAAAGCCATATGCGTATGTTCTTGCAAAGTAGAGATTTATATTTCATTAGCTTATAATGACCCTTTTTATCGTTTTTGATAGATACTCTCTCTCGCTGAGCTCCATGGTGTTCCTTTCCCAACGTTCAAGGTTGAAACTTTGACTGTTGAAACAAAGTTTACAAGATATGTTATTCCTGGTTTAGCAAGGTTACTACAGAATTCACCTGAGCTAAAAAAGCTAATAGCACACGCGGGATACCAGGTCGGCATACAGGTATTTTTTCCTCATAAACATCTTTCATTTTCTTGTATTTTAATAAGACCATGCAAACTAGTAACTGACTAGGAAGGTGCCATGGACAATGTCTTTCACTTTTATTGGGCGGCGCTAATGTATATAAAATTGATCTTTTGTACAGTCACAAGTGTTATATGCTTTTGTGATAACTTTGTTATCCTCTACAGGACAGGGATCTGGACAGATATATGGATTCAGAAGGTTTGAATCGCGATGAATGCTGGAGATCAAAATATGAGGTATTTCCTACCTCACTTGAGTTTTGTAGGATGATACGTTGTAAGGATGAAATGTGGAAGCTCATGGCTTCGTTCATGGAAATGGTGATGAGAAACGTAAAAACACTAGAGACGTTGGTGGTAGGGTTGAAATATATTGTTACTTTGTTAGTGATGCAAGATGGTTTGAAGACTTGCTTCAGATGCTTCCAACGCTTTCTAACAACAATAATGTTTCCATTGTGCTCAAACGCTAAGTATTTGTATTATATCAGTGTGTTATTTGGTTTTTAATATTATAAAACCATGTTAGAGAGTGAAACACAAAGACTGAATTATTTTTATATATGAACTTTTTTGAGTAAAATTTTACAGGAGTATATTTGGGTGTTGCTCATATTTATAAGCTTTAGATATAAGATTGCTCAGTAGCTGAATCAACTAATAAAATGTTACACGTCAAGTGTATAAATCAAGTTAAGGAACGCTTACAATAAAGTCAAATCTATGCGTGTCATCAGAGGCTTTGATGTTCTTGTGCCTGGAGTTACGTTCACTTATATTATTCTCCTCTATCCTTGTAAGTTTGTAACAAAGTTTTGCACGAGCTGTTTCAAGTTGCTTCATCACTTTCACGCAACAACAAGGTCTCCACTATGCTCAAGTAACAACTCATTGTTCGCACCAAGAATACACACACTCTGTCTCTCAAAAACCAATCCATAGTATTGATTCTCACTTATCATGAAATCTATCACTATTCTGCAACAGTGGTTTAAAAGTTTAAAACCAGATTTTGTATTATGAAAATATTACCTTTTAAGTACCTAACTTTTATTATTTTCACGAGAATACGCTAATCAAATATATAGCGACATTTAACACCACTTTTTACACACAAAAAGATATTTTGAGACTCAGATGGATAATAGCCACGGCTGAAATTTCCCGACAGCAAAACGGCGTCACTACCGGAGGCCGTTGAAACCCTTTCCAATCATCCCTCACCGAAAACAAAATGAACGGCGAAGATCCAACCGACGGTCACGATTTCATCAGCTCTCTACCAGACGCGATTCTCCACCTCATCCTCTCCTCAATTCCGACAAAGTCAGCGATCAGAACCTCCGCCCTGTCCAAGCGATGGAGACACGTCTGGTCCGAGACACCTTCCCTCTCCATCGACAGCCACAGAGTGGTCGCCAGATCGATAAACAAAACCTTATCCACCTTCTCGTCTCCCAAAGTCGCGACCTTTCACCTCCGAACATGCTTAGCCAACAGGATCCAGCACGTCGACGCCTGGATCGAGTTCGCCGTCAACCGTCACGCGGAGAAGCTCTCTCTCGAGTTTCGCGATACACGTGTCAGGGACTACGACTTCCCCGACTCCTTCTACGCCAACTCTACCGTGAAGCAGCTCTTGATCGAGTCTGGATCCGTTGCGATGAAACCGAAGTGCCACGTGTCTTGGATTTCGCTAAAGAGTTTGTCTTTGAGTTACTGTAAGCTCTCCGACGAGGCTATTGTCAAGATTCTGTGTGGCTGTCCGCTGCTTGAGAGCTTGGAGCTGATGTTCTGCGACGAGTTTCGGTGTCTTGATCTGAGTCGCTCGCCGCGTGTGGTGAGATTGGAGATTGATCGGAGCGATTGGTTTCTCGGACCGACGGAGATTGTGGCGCCGCATGTGCATTGTTTGAGATTGAGACACTCGAGGTTACCGTGTAGATTAGTTGATGTGTCTTGTTTGAAAGAAGCTAATTTGAACATTTACTTCTGCGATCTTGGAACACTTACTGGTGATTTTCTTCAAGGGAACGTGGTGAAGATGCTGGCGAAGTTGCAGAATGTTGAGAAGCTTACCGTTGGTGCTACCTTTCTCCAGGTATATGTTAGCCAATAAGGTATAAGTAAATGAACATTCGAAGTAAATTTTGACCAATGGATCTTGTCTTGTTGTACTTTGTGTTTATGTGCATGTGGCTTTTAGATGTTGTCTCTTGCGGCGCTCTGTGATGTACGTTTCCCGACGCTCAAGGTCGAATGTTTGACTCTTGAAACGATGATTGTTCGGTCTGTTGTTCCTGGTATAACAAGGCTTCTACAGAACTCACCTGGGTTACGAAAGCTAACGATTCATACCGTGAAATGCAGCATCATATCGGTATCTTTACCAACTAAAAACCTCTTTTTATTATCCTTCTAATATACTGTTAGTATCTGAGATGTTGACATTTATTTTGTTATGAATATTTTGTTTTTCTGTGTCGCAGGAAGCACATTTGAACAGTTACTTGCGTTCACATAGCTTGAACCAGCGTCAATGCTGGAGATCAAAAGACACGGCCTTCCCGGGATCTATGGAGACCATTTCAATGTTGGTGGGGAAGTACGCAGAGTCCAATCTTGTGGCTTCGTTCGTGGAGCGTTTGCTGAGAAGCACAAGAAGTCTGGAAACAATGGTTGTGCTCTTGGTGGGTTACCTTGATGCATCAGGTTTTGAAGAGCTTGTTGCAATGGCTACAAGACTTTCCCACAAGCGCAATGTCTTCATTTCCATCAAGCAAAGCCATGTTCAAAATGTATCCAACACTTTCTCGTAATTTACTTTGTAGCATTAGTTATTTAAGCAAAAGCCATTTGTTAAAATAGGTATCATAATAAGGCTTTAGAGTTGAATCACACAGAAGATTGTATATGTATTCTCTGACGTCAGATTAATTGTATTTCGATTTTTCTGTAGAATTGTATAGTTAACAAGTTGGCTCCATTATGAACGTTTAAACACATCAAATTATTTGAATATAAATTAAGATTAAAGGTTAGTGTGACAATAAGAGATTTTGAATTAAAGGTTAAAAATGAAAGAAAAAAAACACAAACATTTAGTATATTTGATGATGAGACAGAAATATTTTATAAATTAAGATTCATTGAAAAAGTGATTAAACACATCGAGTTCAGGAACCTTTGCGTAGAATAGAACAGAACATAAGAGTTTTCAAAAACTGAACTAACAAAAGGTGCTTATAACATCAAAACAAATTTCAAAAGCTTGATGCAATATCTTAAGATCTTGGCTTCTCCTTCTTCTCCTTGAAGAGGGCCAAGAGTGAGACACCAGAAACCTTGACGACCTTGAACCTGACTCCGGGAATATCTCCGACAGCATGACCCTTACGACCAAACCCAGCAATCAACACCTCGTCCTGCAACAACAACAGCAACAGAGGAAAATTCAACATTTTGACAGAAAAAATACTAATGTCAAATGATCAGTTACAAAGGCTTTAAGACGATCAGACTTGCATTTTCCTCAATGTAGTTCAAGCAACCATCGTTGGGGACAAAAGCGGCAATCTTCTTGCCGTTCTTGATAAGCTGAACTCTAGCACACTTACGGATAGCAGAGTTAGGCTGTTTAGCCTCAATACCGCTGCATAATCAATCAAATCAAAGAGACCCATCAGCTCCAATATCTATACTAAAGAAACTAAAATTACTATATTTTTGATTGGCCTTACATTTTCTCAAGAACAATACCCTTGGCGTGGGAAGAACCAGCAAAAGGCTTCTTCCACTCGTTACCCTGATGGGACTTCTTGTACTGCTTGTCAGCCCACCTCTGATTGATACGGAGCCTCTTGAGCTTGCGCCCAGCTCCCATACCCCTTGTCTTACTGTAAAATATCATCATCACATCAACAACAAAACATTAAGGAAAAAGATGGATTTAACTAACAGGTCCAACATTCAGTCAGCGATTCAAATCAGCATTCACACGATGAAAGACGGTCACTTAACTATAATCAACAGAGACGCATTGCTTCACAATCATTACATAACTCAATGATAATCAGAAACCACAATGAAAACAAAAATGTGACTCGTGAAGCCATTTCCAGCAGGAAAATAATAGCAGACTCGATTAAATCCCTCGTAATTCACAGAAACAGATAACAGCAGAGAGAAGAAGGATCTAAGAGAGGTGAAACGTACCCCATGTTTGTTCGTCGAAGGAGGTGAAGATCAACAGCAAAGAGGTTGATGCGGCAAGCAAGAGTAGATACTGAAAACCTAAACCTAGTTTTATTAGCGACTCCTAATATATGTAAAGGATCAGCGATACCCCAGCCCATTTATAAAATAATAGGCCCATCTCATATTGGGCTTATAAATTGCCAATAACCTCTTTTGAACATGATGTATACGTATACGCTCGTGTATAAATACTCCTTTATCTTATTAGAGAATACAAGTCACATGCAACCTACCCCACCGTACCTACCTACAACCTCCGCCACGTCAGCCTCACACTCTTTACAAAAACCGGCTCTAACAGGTAAACGAGGCCACACAAAAGTAGTAACCCACCCCGTACAACACTCACTGGCTGAGCCGGTCCCCCACCACTTAACCGTCGATACCACGGCAGACCGACGTGTACAAACAACAACCGTTTATTTCAAAAAAGGCAATTTCGATTCTGTGGTCCATCTTTCTATTTTATTAATGCGCCAGCAAAATACGAAAAGAGGAAATTTCAAAGAGAGAGAGAGAGAGCCGGAGAATCTCGTCAATGGCGGAGTGTGACTTTCTACCTTAGTAGCCACCAGTCAAATCAAGGAGGCGACGGAGAATATTGTAAAGGAAGAATAAAGTTTAGGTGAAGATACGAATCGGAGGTAAGAGAAAACTTGTGTCTCCTTTCGCTTTCTTTAGTAAAAAAAAGAGAGATAATGATTCGTTACTGAGAGAGAGCTTGAAACTCACGCTTTGTAAAGGTGTCAGCTCATTCATTCTCTCGCATCTTTCTTTAAAATTTATATATATAACTGTTTTTTTTTTTACAGTGGTTCGGGTTTAGAATTCGGATTAGGGATTTTAAAATCGAAGATGGATGAGATTAGAGGAGTGCCTACGTGGCAGGAAGAGCTCGCGAGTCTCGTCGACGCCGGATTGCGGTACGACGGAGCGCCGATCGATTTGACGGCCGTTACCGAATCCGCCTCGAAGAGATCGTCGGGTTACTTGGATGGATCCGGATCCGAGGCGAGAGAGACATTGAAAGATCAAGTGACGGGGTTTATGAAATCATGGGGAGAGATGCTTCTCCACCTCGCCAAAGGATGCAAGGACATCGTGGAGCAGACGGTGGTCACCGAGGACTCGTACGTAGTGCGGAAGCTCGCGAAACCGGCGGCTCGAGTTTCGAAGAAGCTTAGCTTTATGAACGAGTACTTGCCGGAGGATCGCGATCCGGTTCACGCGTGGCCTGTGATCTTCTTCGTCTTCCTCTTAGCTCTCGCAGGTAATCATCACAATGTGTTAGTTCTTCTCAGAGTCTCTCTCATTCACAATTAGTTAGTAACCTGTACTTAGCCTGAGAACTGCATGCCGTTTTACAAATGTATTAAGAGACTCTATGTTCCTTGCATTGTGACATATTCTTCTTTGCAAGTGCAGCGTTAAGCTTTAGCCCAGAGCAGGATAGACCAGTGGCGGTGATAAGGAAACTGCGTGTACATCCCACCAATGCAGCTCGTGTGCAGCTTCCTGATGGTAGATACTTAGCTTACCAAGAGCTTGGTGTTCCAGCTGAAAGAGCAAGATACTCTTTACTTACTCCTCATTCGTTTCTCTCCTCTCGGCTTGCAGGTATGTCCAATTAGTTCTCTTTATGATTAGTTTTGTCTTCTAATGGTTGAAATTTTTTGCTAATCAAGGCATACCTGGAGTGAAGAAGTCACTGCTTGTGGAGTATGGTGTCCGTTTAGTTTCGTATGATCTTCCAGGGTTTGGAGAGAGTGATCCTCACCGAGGTCGAAACCTTAGCTCATCTGCCTCGGATTTGATTAACCTTGCGGCTGCTATTGGAATTGATGAGAAATTCTGGTTGCTCGGCTACTCTACTGGTAGTATGCATACATGGGCTGCAATGAAGTACTTCCCTGAGAAAATTGCAGGTACTAACAATGTCCCTATAACGACTTATACGCTTCATTTCATTTGACACTGTGATTGTTTGCAAGAAAAACTTGTATTGGAATCGGCTAGAGTGTTGCTCAATGGGTTTGGTTTTGTGAAACTATAGGAGCTGCAATGGTGGCTCCGGTGATCAATCCTTATGAGCCAAGCATGGCCAAGGAAGAGATGGTGAAAACATGGGAGCAATGGTTAACCAAGAGGAAATTCATGTACTTTTTAGCTCGCCGGTTTCCAGCCCTTCTCCCTTTCTTCTACCGTAGATCATTTCTCTCTGGTAAACTTGATCATCTCGATCAGTGGATGTCACTTTCTCTAGGAGAAAAGGTATAATTCTCATCCGTGGTTAGATAACAAAGCAGAGAGTCTCATTTGCTAGCACTGGTCTTCTTTCTTTCAGGATAAGCTTCTACTCAAAGACCCAACTTTCCAAGAATTTTACCAAAGGAACGTGGAGGAATCCGTCCGTCAAGGGATCACAAAGCCATTTGTAGAAGAATCCGTGCTTCAAGTATCGAGTTGGGGCTTTACTCTCTCAGAGTTCCGCACTCAGAAGAAATGTACAACCAATGGTGTCCTCTCTTGGCTCATGTCAATGTACAGTGAAGCTGAATGTGAACTTGTCGGGTTTCGAAGACCCATTCACATATGGCAGGTAAGTTCTGCGCCATAGTTAAATCTGTAGAACTTATTTTAGTTAATCTGTCTCGTGTATCTTAACATAAGTTTAAATTTGAGTCCTTGCAGGGAATGGAAGATCGGGTGGCTCCACCATCGATGAGTGACTACATTGGCAGGATGATACCGGAAGCTACTGTACATAAGATTCCAAATGAAGGTCACTTCTCGTTCTTCTATTTCTGTGATGAGTGCCATAGACAGATTTTCTATGCTTTATTCGGAGAACCAAAAGGGCAGCTGGAGAAAGTAAGAGAAACAAAGGAGACGCTAGTCGAAACAGAGGCCGCACATAAGGACACTAGTGCTGCTACAACAACCACCAAAGAGTAAAGAAGTAAAGAGGTGGATAACTATAGAAATGATAGCTACATATTTTTTTTTTGCTTCGGATTCTATAGGGTTTTTACACCAAACAGAATTTTATTTTGGATCACATTTTGCATTCTACAAGTAGTGGTGAATGAGAATCTGTCAATGCTTTTCTCGTTCTGATATTACAGTTGTCTGTCTGATGGATTCAGTCCAATTTCTTATAGCACGTCTGCTACTTACTGTTACTGTCACACATTTAACTAAAAAGATTTCTCTTAGTGTCGCAGTTTTTGTTTCTGTTAGTTAATCATGGATGTGATAAGAAGAACCCATAAAAAATGATTCTTCATATATATCAAAATCTTGATCATCTGCTTCCGAAACATAATAATGAGATACAAACAAGAAATGGTATTAAATTCAGAAACATAATCAAATGAAAAAGAGTTTCATATTGGGTTTGGTATCAATCAAAAAGCAGAGCCGGAGTTATTGGATTTGCCAAGCAAAATATCTTTGGCTTCATTGATCTTGGAAGCGAGATAGTGACTACCTCCAGCGTCAGGGTGGTTTGCAACCATCACTCTCCTGTGAGCTTCTTTCACCTTCTCCGCCACAACCCTCTCCCTGTTATTATGTTAAAACACCATAAACACAAACCACAGGAGGACACTTACCAAATCTTTTTATAATGTTCTTCTCAGAATTTCAAAACCTACTAAATCAAATGTGCAATTGCCTTTGTCGGATTTATTAAACATACTCTAGCTAGACCATTTTTCAATTTGAGAAGCAAGAGGAATGAATGACAAACCTAACACCAAGAATGAGAGCAGCTTCACGCCGTGTCATTGCAGTTTGGAAACCACCTTCATAAAACCTGCGCATCCTAGCCGCGGGTGGCCTGGCCTTGAAGGCTTGCCAAACCAGTATACCATATCTACCAGCTAAAGCAGCTGCCGCTACAGCAGCACCTGCAACCATTGGCGTTTCCTGTTTAACCACAAACACAAGCAAAACCTCAGATACAAAATAATAAAAGAAAAAAAAAAAAAAGGAACTTTGGAATCAAAGAGAAGATGAGCAAAGACATATCCTCTCCGTATATCTTTTTTATTATTAAAACCACCAAAACAATATATAAAAAAAAAACGAGGTGTTTGGGCAATAAGCACACATCTAATCATGATTTTCCGACGAGCATCTATGATGAAGAACATCGAGATTTAACGGGAACAAGGGATAGATATACCCAACAACTTACCATCGTTCACGTATCAATAGGATGAAGGAAATGATAATTTCTCCAAAAATTTATCGAATTGGGGGATGCGGATGGGTTTAGGGTTCTTCTAGAGGGAAAAAAAAAAAGGAGGTCTGCCACGTCCTCTCCTTGTCTTAATTTTATATTTTTGAGGTCGGTTAGGTGAGTGAGTCAAGCAAGACCTTCTTCATCCTTCAGAGGATCGTCTATAGACTCCTAACCCTGTTTTTTAAGACATCGTTACGACCTCATATTTCAATTCACACATTCGAATAAAAATGCTGCAGAAAAATAGAACAAAGATGTCGCAAATGGCGCCATTGAAAGGATTTTTCAGTATATACAAAATCTATGAAATATTCAACAGAATAAAATAAAAATTTGAAGTTATAAGGTAAACTTTATCGTCGAATAATAAAAATTTGTAGTAAATTTAAATAACAGACGCTTACACTCTGCACAAATGAATTACAAAATGAAAGGGAACCACATAACAACATGCAACAATCTCGGACATAACCATAAAGTGGAAAATATATCTTTTTTTTTTTAAAGACAAATCATAAATAGCTCAGCTTCCTCCTCCATTGGTCACGGCGACACTCTCCACCTTAGGTGGAGCTGAGAACCTCCTTGGTTTAGGCAACGCAGGTGAATTCGTATAAGAGAGGCGTTTCTTAGCCGACGCCTTGTCTGCAATCCCATCGTTCTCCTGTGTGGTACTACCACTTAACGGACTCTGCGGCTTCAGCCTGGCTCTAGCTGATTTAGTCGGAACCATATAGCTCGGTAGAGCCTGTGATCCAGCCATACTCTCGTCATCTCTGACCAGTGATGAACCACCACCGATGCTGTGTCTACGGTTCCTCTCGGACAGAACCGAGATCGTGCTTTTGGCGTCGTCATCCTCTTTAGATTTTCTGGAGGATTGGTTTAGTCTTGAGGGAGTTGGAGGAGAGAAGAAACTGTATTTGTTTTTGTTTCTGTTTCTTGGAGTAGTGCCACCTCTTGCGGATGATGGTGTGTTTGGTTGAGTTAAGTTCTTGACTGAAGCGGCATTGTCGTTGTTTGGTTCTTCCAATGGCCGACCAGGACCAGCCATCCATCTCTCTAACCAGCTCCAACCCCATGTCGGATTACTCGGATCCATGAACATCGGATTACCAGATTTAGAATTGTTCTTCCAGTTTTGCTGCAGCATTTAATCATCAGCACATCATTTAAACGAAGACAGTTTCAATATTGATGAGATTTACCTGATGAGTGTATGCATAAGCCAATGCCCTTTCTCTTCTCATCGTTGCCTCGTACTTGCTCAGCAGATTCGCTTCAACTTTCTCCTTTGATTGAATGCTATCATCCCAATTATCCCCGTTCTAAGAGAATGTATTAGCATAAGTCAGCAAGACTCAAAGATTATAAAGTGGATGAGATGAAATTGTAAGAAAGAGAGACTACCTTCAAGCCAGCAAGCTCTTTGGCATGCTTCTGAAGGAGTTGTTTCTGGCGAGCTTGATTCTCTTCTGACATCCTGATTCTCCTAGCTCGGATTTGAGACTGTACACGGGAGAGAGTCTGCATACATTTTAAAGTGTTTGCAGCTTGACGTTTCACAACAGATCCTTCCATCAATGTCTTAAGCCTCACCAAACCCCTCATTGCCCGTATTGCTCTTTTTGCCTTGTATCACGCAAAGACAAAAGTTATATATACACCACAACGAAACAGAAGAGTAAAACAACTGAAAGATCCAGGAACCAGAGAACATACCAAATAGCCTCTGAATACAGTCTGGATCAAGATTGCAGCCGCTTCTTCGTTTGACTTTCCAGCAAACCGAGCACGAGGACGAACCACCACCTCAGGAGGAGGAGCAGAGGATGAAGATGGGACTACAAGAACATCAGTGGTCGTAGCATATGTGGAAGGAGGGGAAAGATTCAGGTTCCGTTCAGCAACCACTTCGGCTACTCTCACCTCAAGAGGAGGAGGAGGAGGAGGAGATTGCCTGGCGTTCTCCGTTAGAGGGGGAAGGTTAGAGATGACACCATTTGGGCTCTCCGGTGATTTGTGCTTCGACTTCTGAAAAAAAAAAACATTAAACAACAAAGATGTCAAGAGACAAATGAATTTGCTTAATTTTTATAAACTCACAAAGTTTTCATTAATTACCTTTGAATCTGGGCTAAATGCTTTCTTGACGCTAGAAAACCATTTTGCTTTCTTGCCCATCGCTTCACCGTCCTCTATGTGATCCTTCACAGAGATTTAAGTAAAACAAAAAGTTATTTCAAAGAAAACTTAATCTAGTAGTCATCTCTAACACATTCCTCCTGAGCAAACACGCAAGAATACACTAAGCTTAAATCAGTATCTTCAAGTTAGAACAAAAAATTAAAATTATTGCCAGATCTCCATATCTATGAGCGAAATTCTTCTGTTAAACTCAAGGACTAACATACAGGAAGCGTACCTGCGGTAGACAGTAACACCAGATCTGTTAGAAGAGGAAGAGCTCTTAAAGACAAAAAAAAACACGCTCGAGAGAGTCCAAGCACTTCAAGCGCGCTGCTCTGTGAGCTAACTAACCGGAGAAAGAAGACGAAAAGGCTAATGGGAGCGGGTGAGTTTTAGATCTTTGCTGAGGTGCCTCTTCTTCACGTTATCATTATTGCCGAGAGAGAGAGAGGAGACAGAGAAGGATTCAAAAGCTGTCAGTGAAGGTGTTTATGTGTGTGTTTGTGCGTGAAGCCACTTATTGGGGCCCCCCTTTATGGATCCCACTTGCCTTTTCCTTTTACCAGCTTGTAATTTGTATCATCACTTCTTTATTCCTTTTCTTTTTACTTTTTTTTCCTAAAGGTAAACTTGTTGTGGTGATTTATTAGTTTATGCTAAAATAATGATAAGTTTAGTTCTTTAAGCTTCATTAACTTGTCAATGATGTCAACGATATCTAAATGATTCTTGTTTTTTCCAACAAACATTTAATGAAGTTTAACAAAGATGAACGATGTATTCAATGAATTAAAGTTTGTCAAGATAATGGGATCGGCAATAGAGTGACCATCTAAATTTAAAACTGATAAAAATAACGTTATCCAGTAAGATCAATACTCCCTCCGTTTTATTTTATTTGTCGTTTTAGACTTCGACACACAGATTAATAAAAACATTTAAGTTTATCTATTTACTAGATAAAAATATCATTACCAAACCAGACTTCAACCAATAGAAAAATAGATTAGAATATATAAAAAGTCAATAAATTTTACATTAAAATCATAAAACGACACTAATTTTAAAATGAAAATTTTGCTCTAAAACAACATCTATTTCGAGACGGGGGAGTATATTTTTTGAATCAACATCGTTTTCTCGTAAAATTATTAGCATTAGTATAACATCGTTTAGCTAAAACACGCTTACATAACTAGAAGTAGAACCGACAAAACATGTGAACGAAAATATCCCCCAATGAGACAGCCTTTTATCATTTTAAATACAGTATGCTCTAGTAAGCCACCTGTATAATGTTAGTATTATCAGGATTGACAAATATCATGAAAATTAGTGGATCATTATTCACCACATTCTATTTTATGGTCAGTTCCACCACAATTCTAGTTTTAGAGACTACAAGCGATTTTTTAAAGGTTTCAGTAAAAAAAAAATTTACAAATTTGAAAGGTTTGATCTATGTATTTTTTCCAAAAAAAAATTAGAAACTAAAATTGAATGTTCCATTTGGCTTTATCCACCGACTTTGATTTCTAAATAAAATTCAAATAAATGAGTGATCAAATAGTATATTTGACATATAATACCTAAATTCATGCCCCAGGAACTAAATGATTATTGAAACAGTATTTAATTTTGTGATATGGATTAAGTATACCTGCCTAGATCATTGACTATTTTGGAACCAAAAGATAAACCCAATGAGTTTTATTATCACTGGCCAGCTTGTACCAGTCTTCTTACTAATTTCCTTATTATAAACAAAATTGCATCTTAAATTTCCCATCACTCCATGTGGAGTCTTCTCTTAACAGAAAACATTTTTAATAATAAAGCTGTTCTCATATTATCATATATGAATATAAAATAAGTGAGAATTAGCCGTTGGAATTTAATAATTTCACCTAAACATGCGATATTCCAACATTTGTATATGTTTTAAAATATGTTTCTGATAATTTATAATATTTAACTTATCGCCAAAACTGGTAGTTGATTTGGGGATACAGACATTTCACCTAAAATATAATTCTAACATGTTTGTCACGAAAATAGGAATCAATTTGTTCCCTTATGAAACGTTTATTCCGCGCTCCACTTTGTTTTTCGGTAGCAAGTGAAATATATATATATATATATATATATATATATATCAACAAACCTTATGTTTATATCTACTGTTTTAATTTTGACTAATAATATTTATGAACCAATAGAAATTGGGAAACAAAAGCAAGTGTAAATTGAACAAAAATCGGTTTGGCGTTATATGTAATGTCAGTGGGTCATTCAAAATAGTCAGGGCCGTTAGCCTGTGAATAGATAGATGAGGCAGAGAGTTTGGTAACGACCCGACATGATGTCTTGTCGTTTTGCAACATAACGCAATGGTAGAAGATTTTTATTTTATTCTTATTTCTTATTTTGCTAAAGGATGACGGTAGACGATTAAATAACACCTAAAACTCACTATCATGAGTAACCCATACTTTTATTGCAGTGAATACAGTTTTTATATATAGGTTGGTACACACAACCTTGGTGAACTTATTCAATATTTTATACTAGCAAATACTTTTTCTATGTTGTTTGAATGGTTAAATATTATAATTAAAAACAAGGTTATAGAACAAAGGCAGCAAATAACTTAGGAGCTAAACATGTAGACGATGATCAGAAACTAGTAGTACGGCCAGTAAAAAGAGGTTGTATACAATTTCCTTAAAGCAGTAGAGTTAAAACAAGAACTAAAAACAGCACTAAAGATCTGTAAAGAGGATGGGAAGTTACTGGATTTTGATGGAACTAAAAATATGCTATGATAGTAGTATTCTTTCTGAAGATTCGGTGACTCAGTAGAGAAACATGTATATTATGCAGATATTTGTCTAATTTCTTAAATCATCAAGACTGAGTCTCAGGTAAAAACAAAATTGAATGGGTTGGTCTCGGAGTAATTAATCTGAGAAGGTTCATGATAAGATTGTTCTATGTTTACTTCAAGAACTCACATAAGTTTTAAATTGTGCAAATCTAAATTTCCCAACCAACCATAGATTGTTGGTCTAACGTAATATAATATGTTCTTAAACCACTCGGCAGAAGATAATCTGTTCTTTGTAATGGCTGATAAGTACGTCCTTTATGGGTTTTAGACTGTTACCTTAAGCGTCAATGTTAGGATTCTGAATCAGAAAGCGAGCGTTGTGCAAGAGGGAAGTAGTCTCCTCGTTTGATGCATCAAGCAAACGCAACTCCTTGATCTCTTCCTGCCATTTCTCAACATGTTCCTTGTGTATCCTGTTTCATGTATGTGAACGGCAGATGAGTGAATCAACATCTCAATTATGTACATACATAAACCTTATAGACTCTCTCATTCTTACATGATCAAGCGTTCTTCAAATTCGTTACTGAGTTCCTTGAGCATTGTCTTCCCTGAATCTAGCAGATTAGAAACCTACAGCAAGAAGAATCATAATCATCAGTGATGATGAACATATCCAAAAATGCGTTGTGTAATTTCATCAGAGCTTTTACAGTCTGAGTGAAGCTCTCAATCTTGTCGAGAATTTGAGAAATGCGAAGTTCCATCTCATCAGAAGCAACAAGTTTCGTCGTCTCATTCTCATCAAGGCTCATTCCATCTCCCGTCTCTCCTTCTTTCTCCTCTTCATCCTATCAAAAAATTTCAAAAAAAAAGAGTATCTAATTAAATCCACTACTAGAGAATCATATCATCATCAATGGAAGATAAGAAACATACAGATGGTCTCACGCGTTTCCGAGACCCTCCGTTTCCTCCTTCCTCCTCCATTTTCAGTGATCACCTAAACTGCAGCAGTTGGAAACGATTCTCATGAACATAAGCAGGTTTCGAGTAAGGATTCTAATCAAATCGATCGAATCCGCTCCTACCTAGATCATCGCAACAGATTCTCGATTCACGAACAACCTACTCTGAAGATTCTACAATAGAACCGAAGAGCAGCTAGATCGAGATCGATAAACGAAACAGAGAGAAAACTTACGATTTAGCAAACGCGATGAAAAAGAGCGAAGAATTGCTCTGCTCGCTCGGAAGGAGGTTGAGAGAGAGAGCGCGAGGTGTAGAGATGGGAAGCAGCGAGCGAGCGAGCGACGATTCCCACCATTTAAACATTTAAAGTTTTGGTATAATTAATACTAGTATTTTAATTATTACGAGTATAAAACCACCACTTCCTCATTAGTGGATGATTAAATTCCTAATACGATACTAATGCCGTTTTAAGCAAAGTGACTGACATATGGTAGGTAAATGAACTCAACAATCAAATCTAAAATAAAAATAACTTAAAACCATGCATGGATTAGGAAAGCAGATTAGATATTAACCCGAATACTCCGTCTAAGTAGTACTTGAAAACAAATAGAAACTTATGTAATAACCCTAGCAGTCTATCTCCTCCAAATTGTTTAATTCACTTTCTGTTCTCTGCATCCGACGGCTTCTACAACGTCTTGTTATAACCATCATCCCTGGATCTTTTAAGCGAAACAACATATACATCTGATGATGATGATGATGATGACGATGACGAGGAGGAGCTTGATGGATGCTTCACTTTTGATGATGATGATGGATGCTTTGCTTTTGATGATGATGATGAATGCTTTACTTGTGATGAGTTTACTCCATTGCTGCTTTCTTCTTCTTGTTTTATAACACCACGCAATGGAGTGTATACGTTGCTCTCTCTTGTGGGTTTATCAGTCTCAGCATCACTCTCGTCACTGAGCACAATCGCATCTGCACACACACAGAGAGATTCAAAGCAAAACCTCTTTTGTTTACATAACATATATATAACAAGAGCTTCATCAAACATACCAGCCACTGTGTTGTTGTTGTTGTTCACAACATTATGACTCTCACCCACCACAAAGACATCATCTCGCAAACCCACATTGTTGTTTCCTTTCTTACCATCATCATAGATCGATTTTAAAAGCGAACACTCCTTTTCAATCTCATCACATTTCTTCGCCAACTCATCAAACTTCTCCTCCTGCCTCTTCTCCTCCTCCTCTTGTTTCTCCAACGCAGTCAAAAGCTCCTCGTTCTTGAGCATCAGTTCACTGTTCGTGGCCTCAAGGACCTCGACCATCTTCTTGTACTCTTCCTTCTCCTTCCTCTCCCTCTCGAGATCCTTGAGCAAGCGCAGCTCCTTAGACTGGTTCTGATTCCGAAGACGTGGCTTCATCATCGCATTCAAATCTTCCACAAGCTTAAACCTTCGCTCGAGACTCGCGTAGTCTTGCTTCAGGCTCTCGTGATTCTCCATCAGCATCTGGTGTCTTGTCGTCAACAACAAGTCCTCCTGAGCAGAAGACATGGCCTTCGAACCCTAACCTGAAACAACACAAACCAGGATCATCCCCAAGCTTTCGCTAGAGCTCAAATTTACAAACTTTTTCACAGATTATGAAGAAATCATAAACCCATTTTCGTTCTAAGCGCCTCTTAGCCTCGGGTTTCCAGCAAAAAAAATTCACAATTTTGAGTCAGAAATGTACAATAAAAGAGAAATCAACAACGTACTAACCAGCAGAAACCTAAAGTTTGAATCTTTCTAAGCTGCACCGAAGAAAAGAACATTTTTTTTAAAAAAAAAGTCTCGGATTTACAGCAATTTCTTCACAAATCTTAAGTTCTTAAGTTCTTAACCAAACAAAATGTGGACTGGAAAGAAGAAGAATAATTTTAACGAGAACCTTACCCAGGATCTCTTTCTCTTCTTCTTCAAAGCTAGAGAGCAATTAGTCAAAGAGGTACGCAGGAGAGAGAGCGAGGAAGAGGCCAGAGAGGAAGAAACTCAGACCTAAATTATTAAAAGCACAGAAGATGAAGCGGGAATACGAAAAGACAGTATCCATTGAGATCATTATCTCGCATTGAACTAATACTAATTTCTAACTAAACTATTTGTTTAATGTTAGATTAACTTAATCCAAATCCTTAAACCCTTCCCTTCGTGCACTTCTTTAATATACTTACCTTAGTTTTCAATTAATTTCATTCCATGGTGATTGCTAGATACTCTCTCCGTTTTGTATAGATTTGCAACAAATTAAAAAAAAATTAGTTTTTTTAAACAAATTAAAAAAGTTAGTTAAATGCTCAAATTACTCTCCTTTTACCATTAGAATTCTATAATATTTATCATCTATTTTAGTTTAATTAAAGGTGAAAACGATAAATTAAGAGAAAAAATTGAATTGAAATCATAAAAATGACATTTACATTATTTCATAACCAAAACTTTACGCTATAACAACAGGTATTTTCTTGTTAAAAAAAACAACAATAATTTAACTCTAAAATATTAAGGCTAAATCATCATTTCGCTAAAATAGTTTGTCTTGGGGAAATTGGGTTTCAAATCCTTGAAAATGCAGACAGCTAATAAGTTGATTAGAGTTAACCTTCTGCACCAATAGCAAAGGTTGAGCAATTTACTACTCCTGCACTCATATTGGCCTGCTTGTAACATTAATACATAAACCCCACCGGGAGAGACAGAACTGTTAATACAACAACACAACCCAAAAAAAGATCCAAGCCCTGATGATGTCAACTCTTTCTCTCTCAGTTTCTTTCCTTATAAGCAAAGCTATGATGACTGGTTTTCTTTGATTCCATCATCCAGACTTTCTTTCTTTCTATTCTCACAGGGGTTTACCGTAAACTCCGAGGAGATTTCATTCATTGATTCCATAATCTTCACCAAAGTATTTATCCACAAGACTGTTTGCCATGACTCTCAGCTCTTCGTTTTCATGGAACTGCAACCTTTCCATTGCATCTATGCCGTCTTCTCCTTCTACAAGCTTTGAACCTTCTCCGTTTGGCATTCCTCTTAATACCTAACCACACCAGATCATCAAAATCCATCAGGATGATTCTGGATCCAAAAACATAGAAGGAAACTCAAACTCGGGCCTCACTGAGCTTTTTAGACCGTTCAGTTAGTTGCTTACCAGCTCAATGAACTGAAGACCAAGCCTAGCATCTTCGATATCAGGAGATCTGACCAGGTTAATAAAACCCGGGAGGCAACCGCCACTGACAATGGAGACTAAGTGCTCTTGAATTATCCTTCGTTTTGTGTCTCCTTCTGCAGATTCTACACAGAGATTTCCCAAGACGTACGCAACTTCTTTTCTTATGTCAAAGGGTGATGTAGAAAGAAGCCCTATCAACAAGGGCATTGCTTCAGTTGAATGTATCATTCTCTTGTGTTCAATAGATCCCGCAGCTATATTAGATAACACCCACGCAGCTTCCTACAAATTTGAGTTCAGTGATGAAGAAAAAGAAATCTTCAGATAAAATAGAAAAAAAACGAACTGACCTTCTTTAAGACACGGTGTTCGCTCCTTAAGCACTTGCAAGCACACCAGTGCACTTTCTGGAATTTGATACGGAATGTCAGTAGCTTGAACAAGAGAAATGATTAAGGTAATGTGGTGTTTCAACCGAAATAGTTAACAAATACTAACCTTCAGTGTTCTTTCCACCGATAAGGATGGTTAACATTGCTTTCGGATCCACAGAAACAAAGTTGCCTAAACTTCGTAGAACCTGAAATTAAACTCAAGTATCATAATCCACGGTAATATATGAACTGTACTAACTAGAATCCTGTCTCTTGGGAACAATTAGGACTCTCGGAAAGTTACCGGAATGAGAAGGTGCAGGCTATTTGAAGTTGCTAATCTTTCGACTAGTAGTTGAAGAATGCATCCCTTCAAAAGCATACTTGTAGCGATATCTGAGAGGGCAGAAAGGTATACAACGATCCAAGCAATTTCCATGGCAATTTCTTCATCCCTGAATCCAAAAAAATAAATAACATTTAGTTAAAACTATCCACCAAAGTTGAAAATGAGAATATCGATGACATGCAAAAAGACCCGCATGAAGCTCAAGAATCAGTAAGAAGCAAACATCAATCTAATAACTTGCTGCAATAAGAGAGATGAAACTTTGCTCACGATCTCTTCAAGAGTCGGAGAATTGCGTCAACCATCCCATCGACTCCGACAAGTTGTGCTGCCGCTTTTGATTCAGGCCCCTATACTAATCCATAATTAGATTACTATGTAACAATGTGATGAAACAAGAGACAGACTTTTCACACCTTAATCAGGTTTGACAATGCCCATGCAGCTGTTCTTACAGTCGAACCCTTGTCGGGAAAAATCATACGTGCTAGAGGTGGCAAAGCCCTTGAGACAAAAGAACATTTCTCAAATCTTCTCCTTCACCCGCAACATTACCAATTGCCCAAGAACACTGCTCAGCACCGGCAGAGAGCTCTTTTCTAAACATAAATGGAAGCATAAAAAAATTAATCCAACAAAAAGAAAAAAAGTAATAATAACAGACTTAGTTAGCCACAACAAACCTCCAAGGTGTGCAATGAGCAACGGCAATGCAGGCAATAGAGCTTTTGTTTCTTCAGGCTTTCCAGCAGCGATGTTTGTAAGACACCAAGTAACTGGAATTAGACACAAGTGAGATCAAAAGATCAGAAACCTACTTAA